>JAQQZR010000008.1:1970384-1984450 GCA_030068235.1 Notoglanidium macrostoma
ACACACACACACACACACACACACACACACACACACACACACACACACACACACACACACACACACACACAAACCATAGCCATAATACATTTTCTTTTATGTAAACCATAAATGAAAATAAGTTGGTCAGTGTTAAATCATTTCATCATTATAAGCTTAATTCATAATCCACATTAGTATCATTATACACAAACATTATATCGGAGTTATAAGCAGAATCTGCTCTACAGTCAAAGTTCCCTACAAATGATCCCATTACTGTTGTACAAAAAAGCCTACATTTTAACATCTGATAACTCAGCAATGTTGACATTCCTCAAGATGGTGGATCCCATGCAAGCTGAGTCAGCACTTCATGCTAAATGTAATTAAAGGGTAATTTTAGTCTTACGTTGTCTTTCCTCACTAATTTTCCCACACATCTGAGGAAAATGTTGACATTCTGAAAACTTTTGTGTCATTTATGTTGTCCCTGCACCTTCAGGTTTCTTATAAACGACTTACAAAACAGCAACTTGCAAGCTAGTTAAATGCTCAGCTCGTTTCCAGTTACCTAGCAACAGCCTTCTCATAACTTTTGCATAGTGCTGTTACCATCCCTGTTGAGTGAATGAATTTATGTTCAAAATGGCTGCTTTTAGCACTGGTACATATATCCGTTTGTCTATTTTAATAGCTAACAGCTCGCTGCATGAGTGTGGTACGGTGTCAGCAAGTCAGTCCGAGGCACCATCTGAGGTGTTTCATGATTCCGACATGCAGTTCACACAAGCTAAGGTGGTACGCATTGCCACTGAAAACACATTTCATGACTCGCACTGCTAATCCCTGAGGAGAAGCTAGCATTCTGACAGAACTCTCAGCCACCTGTCGGTTGAGGCGCACGGCGAGGATGGAGTTGGAGTAGCTGTAGTTGCAGATTTCCGTCCCTTTCTTGAAGTGATAGACGTTCATGCGTCGTGGCATTGAGTGACTCACAACCACCACCAGGCTGCTGGAGAACAAACGTTCCACGATATAGACGTCCGGATTCTCTGCTGAAACAGAACACGACACAACACGCGCCTCAGTGTCACAGTACACACAGAACTTAAGAGGGTATTGAGGTGACCAGTATCAGTAACCTCGATCTGTTCTCATGTATTTCAGTGTATTATGTATCGCAGCCATGATGGTGTTGATTAATTTTCTATAACAGCTGCTCTGACACGAATCACATAGCTCCTTCTTACACGTTATTGTTTCTTAAAGTTACATCTTTTGTGTAAGGAGTCTTTAGGTTCAGTACTTTGCAACAGTCAGTTGCTATAATTTTGCGTTTACCAGAACAGGAAACCCTTTATGACGGACAGTTTTGAGGTTTCTTGGAAACATGAGAAGCTGCACTACGTTAACAAATAAAATTCATACGCATTCTCCGATTGCTGTAGTATAAGAGCAATAAAACACTTCAGAACATGACGTTCTTACAAGAAAATAATCAACTCGTGTCGTGGTGACTGTAACGCTGCATCACACCACGATTGGTTATTTTTCTTTCACAGCATGCCATATAACCTGAGCGTTATGTAACTGTTAGGAGAGAACATTCTAATAACCAAAAGTTTGCGAGTATTACATATCCTGCGACAGAGCTACTTCGGATAAAATCGAAACAATGAAGCATAAAGGAGACGTTCGTTCTTCTTACCGCTTTCGTGAATGCACTCCAGTTTATCCACGGCGGTGACAGAGAACAGTCTGTAACCTTCTTTAGTACCCACAGCCAGCGACCTAAATGCATAAAACATAGTTAACATGTAATGAAAAAATTCTTTCAAAACAAGAAGATTCAACAAATAAATATAATCGTAACAATTGTTTGTGCACCATGTGCCTGAATTCTACGTGACATTTAAAAGGTTGTAACGTGGACATTTTCCATGTTTAACGTTTTTAACAGTTAAAAAAGGCCTTATCCTGGAATTTATGAACTCCGTGATATAATTATAAGGAAGGCAGTAAAGAGTGTTGAAACCTGATGCAGTAGAAATTCCTGTTCGGGTTGCGAGTCACGTAGCTCAGGCAAGCAGCTCCTCTCGCATGACGTGAACACTTTTGAGCTTTAGGGTATGAATTATGGCTTCGCTCTCAAGCTGCCTCCTTAATTAGCACTGACAATAATAAGCCTGATGATAACCACTGAACAGACAATTTCTCAAAAATTCCACTGAAAGGAATAACTGATAGGATCAGTGCTGATGTTCTCTTCAACTTCGGTCGCTTCACGTCCAACATGCAGCGGTACAGAGATAATGATACATAATACACACACTGTCTCACTGTCTAGTGACCTATGGACTGCTGTGCAAATCAAGAAAGATAGACACAGAAAGCTATGCTGATAAATAATCCAATAGAGAGAAAGACTCTAATAAACACGCTTGGGAAGAAGATATATATGATAGATGAAGAGACAAGAAATCAGACTTATAGAATTATGAAATACAATATAGACAGACAGATGAATGTATAAATATTCATACAGGATGCTAGAAAGATAGATGGATAAATAACCTGATCGATCAGATAAATACAGATGGAGACAGACATGTACAACTACCAAAAAAAAAAAAAAAAAAAAAAACAACACGGATAGAAGTGTGTGTGTAGCAGTGACGATGTACTCGTAGAACTCCGGTCAGAAATACAGTGATGGACAATGTTAATTTAAGGAGTAAGGAATAAGGAGAGCACAGAGCCAACGCTATATAAATGATTCATTATGTAAACATTAAAACATTTTATTGATCACATCCGACGTTTATGTTTAAACCAACCTGCAGGACATATGGCTTTCCTGCAGCGCTACAGCTCTGTCCTTTGGCTCAGTCGAACAGCTCACCCTGATTCTGATTCACTTCCGAAAGTTGAATTGACTCGGGGTCAAAACTCCTTCTTGACGGACACTACCCCTTTTCAAATAAAGGCCGTTCGAGGGCTGGTTTGGAACCGGTGCCTAATCTGGAACCGGTTTTTGGGATTCGACAGCCAAAGAACCGGCTCTCGGCCAGGAAAACTGGTTCGAGAGAGACACGAACACTGGTCTGGAAAACTTACCAAAAAAAAAAAAAAAAAAGCAGGCTAGTGTAGGGTCTAGTTGCCATTGTTGTTCTGCTGGGTAATAGTGCTGGCGAGAAAGCAGAGACGTATACCGTGACAAGATGACGTGGAACCAACTCCAAACTGGCCCTAGCACCAGCCCAGAACTAGCGCCTCGTTCGCGACGGTGGAAACGGGGTATCTGAGTGTGACTGTTGAGTTCTTACCTGTCTGAAGAACCGCAGAGAGGGACAGAACACACCAGGGTTCCATCCAAATGGACTAAACCATGAAAATGTGAACGCAGGTTCCATAATTAACCCATATAGTACTTTTATTTCTGACTTTCGTTCATACAGCGCACTGCAATTCTGTCCGTCTTCAGATAATTTCCCCCTGCAGGCAGCACAGCGAGCTGCTGTAATCAACATGTTCGCACGTTGTTCAGACCCACATCTGCTTCATTCCTCTCCACATAGCACTTCGTGTCTGTTCCTGTCCAACGCCGTCGTCTGAGTAAATCCTCTCGCGACAAAAATCATATCTCCTGTTTGTTACCCGCAGCCCTGTGAGGTAGACGCACTATATAACCAGCGTTCCTTTTATTACAAACACATGATACATTATACCACAGTGTGTGTGTGTGTGTGTGTGTGTTGTGTAAAGATATCCCGTGCAATCCTAATTCCCGAATAAGCTCCCAAGGCCAGTTAGATCAGCACCGTGTGCCAGCAGCATCAGTTTCGAGTGACTCATTACCTGGTCACTCTGTAGAGACACATCGTAACGCAATGCACCAGGAGGATATTTAACATAGTAAAGAGATTACAGCATTCAAATTCGATAATAAATCTAGTCAGCACAAATTCTGCAGGAGTTACACCTACGGTGATAACGAACACTTGGCTCAAATAATATTTACAATCTGGGTGTTAATTCAACATTGTGAAATTGAGAGGAAAGACTGACATTGATATTGACTCTCTGATGGGGCCTCAGTCCTCTTTCTGTTTCTGCTAGAGCTCTCAGACTTTTATTGCTATGGATTATGGGTAGCTTTCACTTGGAATAAGTGTGAGCTGTCTACAGCAAGCCTAGAGGGCTAAAATACAATGGCAAAAGGCGACGCCGACATGGAGAGCTTTGTGTTCACAATGCACGGGTTATGCGAAAAGCAACCCAGACGTGAAGCAAACCGAACTGAGCGCACCTCCAGAGTTCAGTTCATTTCAGAGGGGTCGGAGTTCATTTGAAGTGTTCACAGGTGACCCGTAACATCCGGTCAGGTATTAAGTTTCATTTTGGGTGATTTGTGTTCTGCATATATTTTCAGATTCCTGGTACAATAAGCTCCATTTGGATACCAAGTTTATTACTGCATCATGTCCACGTGTCACCGTGTCGGCTGGGATCGGCTCCAGCTCCCCTGCGACCCTTCAAGGATAAGCGGTATAGATAATGGATGGATAATTCTAACTCCATACTGCATAAGTACCCTAAGTGTTCATTAATTCAACACTGTACCACAGCGCAATTGAATGCTCGAATCTGATTGGTTAGAAGGTGTGCACTGTTTTTGTATAACCACACGACTCGGATTGTAGTTCCTGTCGTAACATGGACGACAGGTTAATATTAACGCGCTCCACTGGTTCAAGTACGTTATTGTTCCCTTAGAAACAAAGTCTAACGAGATCTTTCCGATTTTGTAAAAAACGTGTTTTTGTGTAACAAAGTAAAATCTAGAATCATTGTATTTTTTCTGGAGATATTTAGTTACCATTCAGAGAACGTCTCAGCTGTAAACACTTTGTACAGACAAAGTTTCCCAGCACGGGAAAGTCCTCCAGACAAAGGAGTTCCAGTTTCCCCGGAAAATAACAGGCCGTGTTTTGAGAAAGAGAACGAGACAGAGATACAGAGAGGGGGAGGGGGGGGGGAACGACAGTTCATCACAGCTATAAGTGAAAACGGAAACATGTCTCTCAGACATTCCACAACAATAAACCCGTAAAAAGTTCAAAAGTTGAAAATAACGCGCTTCCTCTAACTGTCAAGTGTTATTCCTTACATATACAAGAAACGTTGCTTTTCTTCTGTACGTACAGCCTAGAAAACATCACGAGACCCAGTGAGAGATATTAAAATGGTATTCCACATGAATTAAAAACAATATGGATTATAGCTGGAAACATATTCTAGGGTTAAGCTCAGAAATCCGAATCAGCACAAAAGGAGGTCAGACACAGACTGGGATTTAGACTAAGATAAAATTGCAGATGACATTTCAACATAGTACGAGTTAAATCAAACCTGTAAAGCTAGTTATGTTTTTTTTTGTTTTTTTTTTTACACTGAATGTTATCCTGCTTGCGTCATTATTCATATATATTCGTTTTTATTAACAGTATCTGAGTACAGTATGAGATGAAATAATCCACAGACATGTCCTTTTAGAGAAGAGTGTTTCATGAGGAGCTCTGGAGTCCCTGGTGCTGGGAGTGTGAGGTTTATGTGGCTGAATGATGGAGGAAGTGCTTACGTGGAGTCCTGGTTAAAGGAGGCGCAGCGCAGTGCCGGGCCGCGGTCTCCTCCGCCTCCATCTCCGCTCTCCATGCCGAACTCCGGCGACCTCCGCCCGGCCCCGCCTTCACCGGAGCCCCCGGATCCGCTGGAGCCGCCTCACACTGACGGAGATCTAGGAAAAGCAACCCGCAAACATGACCACATCCATTCGGAGACGGTTTACTCAGCGATCGCCCTGCGATTACGTTAAAAACACTTAATAAACGCAGTGTTTTTAATATATATATATATTAATGTTTATATCAGCAGGATAACGCACCCGTAATGATCCAAACAGGAGCAAAACAAAAACAGCTGATGGCTCTTACGTCACGGCAGGTCACCACGCGTCACATGGTAGGCGGGGCTAAAGCGAACCGTTAGTGGTTGTTAGTTAAATCTGATTGGTCAGCTGGACTACGAGGTGAGCTGATTGGTTGCATTTGCGGAAGTGGACGTGGAAACGACAACAACAAGGAAAAAAACCGTTGCAGTTCTGAAGAATGTGCTATCTATCTATCTATCTATCTATTTCAGATTCATATGATTTTATAAACAAACTGATTTTACACTCAAAGATACAATAGTTTGTTTGTTTTTTTACACATTTCTTACAAATACAAATAATAAAAATGATTTTTTAAAATTGTTTAAGGCATTGTCTCGGAACAAGTGTATTATTTAGCTGGAAAAAAAAAAAACAGTTTGGGAATCTGCCTTTTGGTCCCAAATGTTTCGCTGTGTGTTAATTTGCATACTTGCGTACCTGCTATTTTGAGTGCATATTTGCGTCCATGCTAAGGTATGGCAACGTGCAGTGCACTGTCAGTACCCGGATGGTGTACTCAAAACGTCTCCATCTTGGCTACATAACAGAATGAGTTATGTCTTCAAATGACGACTAAAGACTTAGCTCTTTCGGAAGTACTTGGACTGGCATTTATTCTTCACTTTAATATTTAAAATAAAAATAATAATAATAACTTTCTGTATTACTTGCCAACAGTTTTTAGTGTGATGGTATTCTTAGCCCAGGTCCTAATGAGCCAGTATCAGAATATATATTTAATGATAGAGACTTCAAAGCACTTATGTAAGTCGCTCTGGATAAGTGCGTCTGCCAAATGCTGTAAATGTAAATGTAAATGTATGTGGATGAACCTCTTGTCAGTCATTTTATTTACATGCCCACAACGCCCCTTCACATCCTCATAAATCATTATGAGGAGAAGTTGCATGTTGTAACCTTGTTTTCAAACATTTCAATATCAGAGTGTGCATGTAAATGATGTCATCCCTGCTATTGGTAACTCTACTTAGCCCTAAGTTTTGGAGCTGGACCAGCAGATCTATCCTAAAGTTCTCCCAGATTATCCGCAATCTATTGTGAAAAGGAATCTAGTTACCCTGTAGAGGAACCTCGGAGTAGCTGGTGTAGTTTGGAGAACCGCAAGACTATATCACTGGGAGCTAAATTTTCCCCAGTTTGGCCATTCTTGGTGAACAGATCTGAGGGAAAGGGTCAGACAAAGATAATCCTGAAAAACCCATGAAAAATACAAAAAAGATGTCTACCCTGCGCAGAGTAAGGAAACCCAGACCCTGAAGCCGTCTGGTTATTCACCAAGCCAAAAATGGTGACATGGAGCCATCTTGTGGTCTCAGAACCTACAAGATGAAGGATAAAGGCAGGTGTGATGTCTGCTGGACAGTGCTACACAGACTAGACCTTTGCAATGAATACAGTATTTCTTAATATCTTTGTAATATTTTTAATCCTTGTGCAATCCTTGGTAGTGGTGTAAAATTCATCGAAGGTGATGTAAAATCCATGTACTTGTAATTGCTCTAATCCGACCGTTTGCGACCTTTCTTACAAAGATCTCCTTTAAAATGACAGAGTTACTGTAAAATAAAAAAGGATTAAGTACATATTACATACAATTTCTAAGATTTTTCTCCAGCCCCAGTTTGAGAAGGTCTGGTGTTTTCAATTTCATTGTTGAGTTTGGTGTTTATGGAGAAGATTCCAAGCCAGATAGAAAGCAATCATACCGGAGATAACAATGAATTACGGAAAATGAATTATGGAAATGGTTTTTTCTTGTGACATGAGGACAACATTCAACAATGAAAAGTAAAACCTTCATTGCATTGCATTTATGTCAATTTATACCTTTAGTGAAGAAAGATCAGGAGGTTATGGCTAGTGAAGGATTAAACATTGACTTCACATCAGAAGTGAATGTAATTCCCTGTTGCACTGCATGTTACACTCATCACTGTGTTGCAGCCGTGCCACACTGAAATGCAATCACTTTCCAGTCATGGCCATAAACTGTAAAGCATCATTTTCTAGGAGGTTTTACTATTTATATCGTGGAGCATCCATCATAGTTTCTTATTCATCAAGCTTTAGAATTACTAAAAAAATGTCATAAAAGGTTAGGGAATGTGTAGCGTTGAGTTAAGGTCAGGTCAGGGTTGGTGTTCTCCTAGGATTAAGGTTCTAGGGTTGGAGAAGTAATAGAGATTTGACATGTGTAAGCACTACAATAAGGAATAATCACAATTGAATTTTTACAAATGTTTGTTTTTCTTTATTTTATATGACAGGAGAACTTTCTTTAAAAAAAAAAAAAAAAAAAAATCCTACAACCAAAATATGTTTTTAAAAAATTGAAAACTTGAAATGAAAAGTCTCCATAATATTTACTGCAGTACATTTTGTCTGAGTAAGTACACAAAGTAAAATTACAGTGTAACGTTTATTTTGAAAAAGTAATAAAGTGTTGGTCTTGAATGATATTCCTAATTGCAGCAGCAGAATGACACGGAGATCTTTGGCGTGGTGTGGTGCGGATGTCGGATCGGCCACAAATCCTTATTCGTCAGTTTCAAGGCTACGAAAAAGGACACAAGAATGAAAGAGAAAAATGAGAGTCAATAAAGATAAAAAGTAAAAGTTTCATTTTAGTGTGTTGCAATGTCTCATAGCATTAAAAATAGACACTTTTCCTGATTGCTCCAGACTAATGGCGGTTGTGCACATGCACATGCAGTACCTTGACTTCCCAGAGCACCATGGATCCATCCAGACTGACACTGCTGAACTTTTCCACTTTGCCCTTGTCTCTTTCCACCACACACAGCTGGCTGCAGGTCAAACAAGGCACTTAATACGACATCAATCAAGCATGCAGAAATAGTAAAATGGACTCAAATACTCATTACACTCAGATGTAGTCCATATGGAGCCACTGTTTTAATAAAGCGTGGCCACAGATGAACACATTGACTATTAACTATGACATATGCTCAAGTTACACAATATCGTGGACATGACATAATAATAGCAATGAGACACTTCAGACATCAAACACGTTTTGGGTGACTACGTTTTTGGGGTTTTTTTGTCATTGCATCATGTTAAAGTAATTTAATGAAGCAGGGTTTAAAGCTTCTGTCCCTACGTGATGCTGTTCTGGTGTAGAGTGCTCAGCTCATTGTCCTCCTCATCAGTCGTGGCCTTTTTGTCCAGGTTGCGGAAGTGCTGCATGGCCGACATGCTGTTTTTGGACGTCTGCTTGGAGATGCCAAGCTTTCTCACAAACTCCAGCTTGTCGGGCCCCTTGTAGGAGAACTGGTGGGGACAGCAGTCATGGCCCTGTGATTTTACAAAAAGAAATCAATACCAATGGTTTCAATCAACACTGTCTATCTATCTATCTATCTATCTATCTATCTATCTATCTATCTATCTATCTATATGATTAAAGCTCTAATACACAGACTTACCGCAGCCACAATCTCTGTCTCGCTGATATACAGCGCACTGAGCAGCGGGAGATGTTCTGTAGTCAGCAGTGTAACCCTGCACATTACATTTTGTACATATGGAAAAAGAATTACTCTGATATTTCACTTTAGGTTGCTTTACACATCTTGTATTTACAGCCAGCTCCAGACTCATTGGCATCCTCAGTGAAGAAGCCCAAAAAGTGATGAAAAAAAGTTGTGGTTAAAGGTCAACTATGTAGGATTCAACCACCTGAATGCCCCTCCCTTTCCGAGCGTGAGATTATATTAGAGCGTATGATGGCTGTCAGGTGCCCGTAGTATACTTACAACTATGTACATTCACACTCCCTTGCTTTGTCCAGGATACATAATAAGTATGATCCTCCATTTTTCAAAATTTGGGTTCTCAGACTTGTTATCCAGCACCAGCAAACACTGATTCCTCTTGTTAGTTCTCCTTTGTCATCCTCCCGGTGCTTCCTCGTAGATTCACAAATGTGAAACATGGAAGGCGCTCTCTAGAGGTTTGTCCGTTCTGGGCTACTGTAGCAGCGCAACAGCGCAATAAAGGTGGACCCGCTCCCTGTGTAGATATAAAGGGTTCATTCTAAGCTTACGAAAATACAACATTTCGTAGTTACAGGTAATTATACACTAATGAGGACATACTTATGAATGCTATATTCCATTTTTGGTAATAGATCTCCGCTAAACCTTACATAGTGAACATTTAAGAAGAAAATATGAAAGAAATCTAACCTTAAAAACATCCATTTATTATCTATAACGCTTATCCATTAAGGGTGGTGGGAAAGCTGGAGCCAAGCCCAGCTAACCTTGGGCTAGAGACGGGCTAACACAAAGACAAACAATCATTCACACCTATGGGGCAGTTTAGAGTAGCCAGTTGCACTAAACTGCATGTCTTTGGATTGTGTGAGGAAACCGGAGCACCAG
Source organism: Notoglanidium macrostoma (assembly GCA_030068235.1). Taxonomy (NCBI): domain Eukaryota; kingdom Metazoa; phylum Chordata; class Actinopteri; order Siluriformes; family Auchenoglanididae; genus Notoglanidium; species Notoglanidium macrostoma. The sequence goes on from JAQQZR010000008.1 coordinate 1,980,789, forward strand.
GAGGAAATCCACGCAGTCACGGGGAGAACCTGCAAACTCCGAACAGAACGGTCCCAGTCAGAGGCAGGTTCGAACCCAGAACTTTCTCGCTGTGAGGTGACAGTGCTAACCACTGCACCACCATGACTTTTTCATAACCCGTCCTTACTGAGGGTGCCAACATTTCTGGAGCTGACTCTATGCATGTTTGCCATTTTTCTTAGAAGGAGGCTTGATTTAGAAATGTATTTAAGGTAATTCAAATGATACACGCTCTGTCGCCAGACGCTCTGTCTGGGCTGTAAATAGATGAATTCGGGTGTTTACTCTTTGCCCTGCGAGGCGTCGGCGACGCTGATGGAGCTGTTGTGGCTGACCCAGGCCAGCGTGTCGCCGGACGGAGAGAAGGCGACGCTGTGCACCCAGCCACCGCAGTCTTTATTCTCCAGAAGCATTTCACCAAACGGCATCTTGGCTCCCCATGGCGTCGGGCTGGGCTTGTCCTCAATTTCCTTGATGTACGTGGAATAAACCCTGTGGAATCAGAAAGATAACCAATCAGGCTGTACTGCTTAATCCCTAAAATGACGATTTTCTCAACTCATGAGCTGCAGATGGACATTTAGTGTTCATTACAGCACACAATACACTACAAAATATTTTCAATTCACTCCAATTTTATTTGAAATGCAGCATATTATAACAATGGATCTTATCGCAAAGCAGCTTTACAGAAATCCGGATGCAGATTTAGAGCCAGAGGCATCTGAGGTAAGGAAATGAGGAAGGATCCTTTATCCTACGGTGGGATTATAACTCATTACAAACTGTTTCTGGGGAAGTGTAATATATCTGCATGCGACCAAACACAACAGCAACATATTTTAATTGTTTGTATTAATTTATATACAAGGTTGTCAAGTCTGTCCAATGGGAAATAACAATAGTTCCAAAATCTACGAATCCTATACAAGAGTGGGTTTTTAGTACCGCTTTAACTTTAACATAAATCCCACAGACCCCTGTAGTATAGATTTATTTTATGAATAAGACACAAATTTTTTTTTGGTTTTCCCAAAAGCTTTACAGAATCATTGCCTATCGTTCTGTGCAGCAGTGTCAGAAGAGCAGGAATATATTGGTCTGCATGTTATATTTTTGTTCAATCGAGGCCTGGCTCAGGCAGCAATAGCTTTATGTCTTGCCTTTACAGACAACGTTCACATTAGTGTGCGTCATTTAAAAAGGCAGTTAACAAGACTGCAGCTTTATCACAGGCACAATCAAAGTGAGCCTGATTCCGTCATCACTGACCAGCTACGAGGCCCAGGACGTCTCCATGGATACCGGATGATGACAGAGAGATGCAGATGCAGGTAAGTCAGAGTTTCGTTATGTCTTGATAATGACAACAACCAGTAAATAGCAAAAAGAAATAAACAGCTGATGTAAGTCAAGAATAAAGACGAATTATGTTCTTAATGTAGCGTAGGCAATAATATGTGCACAAAGATATCTTTCTGTGCATTAACAAAGCTTACGATGATATTAAATTGACGGAAAACTTGATGATGTAATGAAACTACTCAACACACATTCAGGGAAAAAAATCTCCAGGAATTTGGTCACACTGAATCAGCAGCCTTAGTACAGGAACAATATCTATGGAATTTTTCTGTGTGTGTGTGTGTGTGTGTGTGTGTGTGTGTGTGTGTAGAGGTGGTGTAACCTGCAGTGGAGATCGGCTGATCCGGCTGCCAGCAGGATGTTATTGGGATGCCAGTCCAGACTCAGCACGGTCGAGCAGATCCCTTTCTTTATGTGCTTACTGAGCCACCTACGCAAAAATTTCAATCAACACTCATAAACCATTACATCATTAAATGTGACATGGATTTGTAAACAGGTTGAATATGGAGTTATTTGAAGAAAGCGTTAAATAGAAAAACAGTTCAATTTTGTAAGAGAATGAGGATTTAGGTATGCAGTTTGCTGGAATCAAACTTGGAGCTTATTTTCATCCCTTATTTGTTAGCTACAATCATCCACAGCTCAAAGCTGAGCAAAAGGAAAACATCACACTCAACCTTTTGGCTGATCGACTACATTTGGTATCAAGAATAAACTGTGAACATTAGTCTAAACTGTAATTTTAGGTTTTCCAGCATGGGAAAGTCTTCAGAACAGAGGAGAGGCAGGGGACAGAATGACTGTATATAGCTGCTATAAAGCGAGTGAGAACAGGAGCTAACTAATTCCATGGACGTTCCAGAACATTAAACGTAACGTTAAACTGATAAAAAAAAATCATGACATGGTGTTTTATAATAAATTATAGTGTGCGTTGACTGTATATGAAATTAAACATTGTGTGACATTCTATTATTGGAACATAATATCCCTGAGAGGTGACCCAGTGTGTGTGTGTGTGTGAGTGTGTGTGTGTGTGTGTGTGTGTGTGTCTCACCAGTCGTTCTCTTTCTCGAAGTAACACACTGAGATAAGTTTGGCTCCACTTCCAAGAGCAAACTTGTTCTCCAGAGGTGACCACTTTACACAGGTGGCGGCTCTGTTGATGCGAACGAGGACGAGAGTCGGCTTCCACACGCCGTCCTTCAGCGTCCACACGTAGGCGTTTCTGTCTGAGGCGCACGTGACAATACGGTTCGACTCCGGGGCCCAGTCGATTCCTAAAACATCGTTACAGCAGAATAGTAAAAATCTATTTGCAGCCGTCTGCCTGTCTGGCTGTCTGATCTTTCTGTCTGTCTGGCTGGCTGGCTGATTGTCTGGCTGGCTGTCTGGCTGTCTGTCTGTCTGGCTGGCTAGCTGTCTATCTGGCTGTCTGGCTGTCTGGCTGTATGACTGTCTGTCTGTCTGGCTGGCTGTCTCGCTGTCTGTCTGTCTGTATGTCTGTCTGTCTGTCTGTCTGTCTGTCTGGCTGGCTGTCTGGCTGTCTCGCTAGCTGTCTGGCTGTCTGGCTGGCTGGCTGGTTGTCTGTCTGGTCATCTGTCTATCTGTTAATCTGTCTGTCTGTCTGTCTGTCTATCTTACTAGTCATCTGTCTGTCTGTCAAGCAATCTTTCTTTTTCTCTGGTCATCTGACTGCCTGCCATTTTGTCTGTCTGTCTCTTTTGTTATCTATCTGTCTGTCTTTCAATTTTTCTGTCTGTCTGGTCAACTATTTGTCTGAACATATCTCTGTCTGTCTGGTTATTTATCTATCTGTTTTTGTGTCTGTCAAGTCCACCTGTATGTCTGCCTGTCTGTCTGTATGCCTGCCTGGTCACCTGTGTGTCTGTCTGTGCAGTTTTCTCTTTTTTAATCAATCTATCAATTCTCTTTACATTCCATGTATGCACATGTATTTGTTCATCTTTAACAGTTTTAACAGAACATTGTGTTAACAGTTTTAATAGAACCATGCTTGTATGGTGTGTGTGCGTGTGTGTGCGTGTGTGTATATGTGTGTGTGTGTGTGTGTGTGTGTGTGTGTGTGTGTGTGTGTGTGTGTGTAAATGCAAATGTGTTCATGTTCAGAGTATATTTCCAGCCCAGCCCTCTCTGCAGGAGTGTTTGTTCTGTGGGTCAGCCCTGTGTGTATATGTGTGAAAGTGTGTGTGTGTGTGTGTGTGTGTGTGTGTGTGTGTGTGTGTGTGTGTGTGTGTGTGTGTGTGTGTGTG
>JAQQZR010000008.1:1995544-2007056 GCA_030068235.1 Notoglanidium macrostoma
GGGTGTGTGTGTGTGTGTGTGTGTGTGTGTGTGTGTGTGTGTGTGTGTGTGTGTGTGTGTGTGTACGTGTACAAATTGCAAAAAACAATATTCAGTAAGTAAACTGAATTGTTGAATTTTTTTTTTTTATTTCAGGCGATGAGGGCGATAACTTCTACGTTATTGATCAGGGTGAAATGGACGTAAGTGAGACATTCTTTATTAGTTGTGTGTGTGTGTGTGTGTGTGCGTGCGCCACCTTTCACCCATCACGTGAGTTTGATATAAAAAATGTATCCGTTGAGTGTATAATTGATTGTCGTCGCTGCGTCTGAACATTGTGCAGGTGTACGTGAACAACACGTGGGTGACGAGTATCGGAGAAGGCGGCAGTTTCGGCGAGTTGGCGCTGATTTACGGCACTCCGAGAGCTGCGACCGTTCGAGCCAAAACCAACGTCAAACTGTGGGGCATCGACAGAGACAGCTACAGGAGGATACTGATGGTACACACACTCAGATATCATACACACACACACACACACACACACGCGCGCGCTCGGAGACAACACGATGATCCGTAGACGTAGATCTCAAGCGTGAACGCCGTACCTGTTTTCCAGGGGAGCACTCTGAGGAAGAGGAAGATGTACGAGGAGTTCCTGAGCAAGGTGTCCATCTTGGGTACGTCCCGTCACGTCACGGCTTTCGTCTCGTCTGTTTACCCCGTACGTTCGCTAACGATGCGTTTCCCCCGCGTTCAGAATCCCTGGATAAATGGGAGCGGTTAACGGTGGCCGACGCTCTGGAGACGGTGCAGTTCGAGGACGGGCAGAAGATCGTCGTGCAAGGCCAGCCCGGAGACGAGTTCTTCATCATCCTGGAGGTAAACACCACGCTGCAGTGTTCTGGGGTTTAGAGGAACTCATTTACAAACGGAGAGAGCGTTCGAGGTCAAATCTGACGGCGCCGTAGATGTGTTATAAATCTCACACACACACACACACTCTCTCTCTCGGGTGCTCTGGTGTTTACAGGGATCTGCAGCGGTGCTTCAGAGACGCTCCGAGAACGAAGAGTTTGTAGAAGTGGGAAGACTCGGGTCTTCTGATTACTTCGGTGGGTATTTTCTCTTCAATATCACTTTCTTTTTTATTTATCTACCCATCCTTATTTATTGATTGATTGATTGATCTGTTTATCTTGGGTGTATTTACTCGCTTGCGTATTTTTTAAATGATGAGAATTTGTCGTTTTCGTGCACTTCGAGCTTAACACGGAGCTGTTCCTGTGTCCAGGTGAGATCGCGCTGCTGATGAACCGTCCCCGCGCCGCCACCGTGGTCGCACGCAGTCCTCTGAAGTGCGTGAAACTCGACCGTCCTCGGTTCGAGCGTGTGCTCGGGCCCTGCTCCGACATCCTGAAGAGGAACATCCAGCAGTACAACAGCTTCGTCTCTCTCTCTGTTTGAATCTCTCTCTCTCTCTCTCTCTCTCTCTCTACTTTCACCTCCTCTGTTTATCGCAGGGTCCAGCTACGCTTTATTTTCTTACTTCTCCTGTGTACATTACGTTCGTGCTTGCTTTGTGTGTGTGTGAGTGAGTGCGTGCGTGCGTGCGTTGTACGTTTAACCTCGTATTCTCGAACAAGGAGATGTAAAATGAAACAGGAAGTCATTCATTTAAATGCGACTATTTATTTCTGCAGCGTTCAGGCCGGAGACGAGGCTGCTCGGTACATCCATTCACTTGTTTTATTTATTTCATTGTTTTGGTTTTTTTTTTTTTTCTTTTTTCGTTGTTGAGTATTTGGGAGCTGTAGTTACACCAAGATCACAGTTTTTTTTCACATTTATGTAGTAGTAGTACTTCATATGTTTCCCACATGCTTGTGTGAAAGTGTGTGTGATGTACTTTAATCTGATCTTCGCGAACAAAAAGCTGAAACAGGAGGTCACATGATTAAAAAAGAAAAGAATACCCGTCCTTGCTGATAACTCGTTGCCTCTTAACTTGTTTATAGGTACAACAGATTTATTTTATTATCTTTACTGTTACTAAATCCTGGCGTTCCATTCACACCCAGTATTCCCGGGATGTGCTCTGGATCCACTGTGATCCTGACCGGGATAACCGCTCTGGTTACATTTTTTTTTGTTTGTTTTGTTTTGTTTTAAGCCTCTGATCCAAAAGCGTACTTCCCTGATGAAGAATTTACTGACAACCGAGTTTATTTAGGAAACGTAACTCGTTAAAGAGCCGAGCTCACCCTCTCCGGAACCCAGCGCGTCGTTTGTGTTTTGAAAGCACCTGCTAGCTCTCCGTGCAGCTGTTCATTCATTCCATGACGTAATGGGAAAGCGGGAATCCTCAGCCCTGATCATGACTCCAGGATTTCCCCGCTGGCCCTAAAAATCTCTTCGTCAGCAGCGCGGGTTTATAGCACGGAAATGCACATTTTTCTGTCGACGCCGGAGTAACAGCTCGGACAGCGTTCATTAAAGTGCTTTAACACAATGTTTAGGATTAAACTTTCCGAACTCTGTTGAAGGATCAGGAAGATCCTAAACTGACCTGTGCGATGTAATACATGGCTTGATAGGAAGCGTCACATGTAGATACTTTGATGAAATATTTTCAATTTCACATCAGAGTTTAAGATCTATAGTCCAGGATGTCGCGAGATATCAATGGCACCGAAAATGGCGACTCGCTACCTGGTGCAGAGCATTCTGGGAAGGGTGAGCCGGCGCCTTGGACGAGTCCAGTATAAATCAGATGAAGCCTGTAGGAGATTTCAATCAACTAGAGTCATTAAAACTATTGAAATAGAGTAAGTGAGTATCCAGCAATATCAGGATGGACTGTGAAGAGCTGAACCTTATTATCCTAAATTTCTTTTCTTCGCATATACGAGTTTCCTTTTCTTTTGTTTAGTTGTAATTCAAGTCCACCTTACAGTCTTAATCTCCTGTGCTTTTCCTTTTCTAATCTCGAGTTTTGGCTTTTAGTGAAGATCAGGAATCACAGATTTCTCGTTCTTTTTAAATAGCGTGATCGTTTTGAAGCGTTCAGTGCGACGAGTCCCGAGACGAGGCTGTAAACTGAGTGTGTTCCTCCAGACTGCGCTCTAGAACAGTGTTTACAATTCATTTTGGACTGTAGTGACACCAAAGGGGGGTGGGGGTGGGGGTGGGGGTGTGTGTGATTTGTTCGTTCTGTTTGCTTTCTCGAGGGTACTGAAGTTGAATAATTTCAAACTGTGTGTGTGTGTGTGTGTGTGTGTGTGTGTGTGTGTGTGTGTGTGTGTGTGTGTGTGTTATAGCGATCTGCTTTCCTCCTTATTGTTCTTTATTGCACATATATAGCAGAAATAAATGATAGTAAATCACCATAACTGTATTTTTTGCACACTTTGGTATATATTGAAATTGAAATATTAAGATTCTCTCTATATATATATAAATATATGTGGGGCTTATTTTGCATTATTATTATTATTATTATTATCACTGTTATTGGTCCTGTTGTTTTTGTTGTAGTTTTTATTTTTTTATTATTATTATTGCTCTACTCTCCCTTCATAGCTGTCCTTTAACTGTATAACCAAAACCGCACCCTGTTCACTACATGGTGCACTATTTTTCTCATGAAATCCCACAATTCCCTGCATCAGGTCAAAGTCCAAACTGTCTGCCGTAGACTTGCACAGAGCGACGAATATGTAGTGATTAAAGTGTCTGGTTTGGGACACGTCCACAGCAGTGAGGTGTGTATGGGGTTTGTTTTGCCTGTGTAGTGAATAGCGTGTAGTATTGGGACACATCCACTGCAGACTGATGGCGGTCTGACGTTTGTCACGGTGGTTACGAGGCGTGTCGAAGTGAATAAGGTGGTTTGGGACACGTCCGAAAGTGCAGAGTAGCGATGAGGGGCGGTTCTGAGGTCTCGCTAGGCAACAGGGTGTGTGGTTCGGGACACGTCCACAGTACACCCGGAGTAGGGATTAAATCGCCTCTGTTTTTACCTCACATGGCTTCTGTTCTCCATACCAACGTTTCATTTGGATAGCGTATGCTTGCTGTAGTCGCACATTTCATGAGTAACTGCTTAGCGGAGTGAAGCGTCACACGTGCTACTGTACAGCGTTTTCTTTTTAAAATCGTAGTTACCGTAACAACGGAATAGTTTATTGAGTCACATCATTTTCTAACATGTTTAAAGTAGCAGTATGCAACTTTTTTTCTTTTTTTTTTTTTTTATCCTTAAACTGCATTTTGTATGAGTAGAGGAAATCATACAAATTTAAAGTCCGAGCCGTAGGATGGGACGCTTATGTTGTGCACCAACAAAGAAACAACTCCAAATTCAAAGTTACATACCGCACCTTTAATACGGGAAGTTTGTATAGCGGACGTTTTCTGTATAGTATTAAACGGGACGGTTTTCCAAACCTCGTGCTGTATTTCTCAACACCGACTGCGGAAACTCGAGCTGAAGACGTGTGCGTGAGAGATGCAAACCCTACATAAGAGTCTCTGGACACTCTCGTTGGATGACTTCAGGTCGTGGAAGTGCCCGAGTTCTTTGTTTTCAAAAGTTTCACTTTTGATGAACGCAAACTTGAGCATAGGAATAAATCTCGAATCGCAATAATCACCTCACTTCTTATCACAGATTTACAACAGGAAATGTTCTCTATCGCGATCAGAGCCGCTTCGGTTTAAAGCGTTAATCCGTTTATACGATGCGAAAGAGAATCGAGAACGTTCATGGGGAAAATAGCAGGAGGCGCAGACAATAACGCCTGCAGGAAATGACCGGATCGGTCGAAGTTCCGCATGAAAGCTTAGGATCGTTTGACGTTTCTGAAGGGGCGGGGTTAAAAGCCAGACTTGTCCCCGCCTCTAAATGATGGGTATGTTAGATAACTCTACATTCATGCTATTTTCGGGTGCAGTTTTCTTGCTTCTGTCCCGTCCAAAATACAAAAAGTAGCCATGGTTTGGTTGAGCTACAAATACAAACGATTGGCTCGAATGATTTTTAAACAAAGTTGGTGCGTCTAAATCGTAAATGAGCCACAAGGGACAAACTGGCATTTACTAGCATGAACACGGACCATCTCTGGAAGAAAAGAGTTACTCAATAGCGGTAAAAACATGGCGGACAGAACGGACGCTCCAATAGACGAATGAGCATTTAGAAATGTAGCCACACAACAGCAAAGATATCGTGACGTGTGATAAACAGTTAAGCGATTATGATGTGAAAACGTGATATCGGCACTGCGTGTTAATGAAACTTTTTTTCTTTCTTTCTTTTTTTTCTTTTAATGACCCGTCACACCGTGTGTTTTATTTCATATAATCTGTTCCCCACATCTGTATAAATTCCGCACCTGCGTGTGAAAAGAACCAGATACGTTTTTCTTCCGTTGATTTTCTGCAGTGTTTGATTCCAGGAAATGGCTCTTGCGTGCTTGTGATGCGTCTCTAGTTCGGAGGGAAATGATTTTCTGCGCCGACTCGGCAGCTGCTCGACGCGTAGTGCCGCGACGACGCGCTGTTTCTTTCTCATGGCGTAGAAACGGTCCCGGTTCCCTCTGTAAGCGGCCATATTGGTCCGTTTTCCCCCAGAACACACCTCCCCTTGTGCATTAGTCCCGCCCATGTATTCTTTTCAGAGCTATATTAAGGATAAAAGCTGATATTATGTGATCATGGCTGACGTGTCCATCTGCGCTGCTCTTTAGCTTTGCTGAGGACCATTTTCTCTTCTCTGTTTATGTGATGTATACAGATGTCGGTTTCTTTTTTTCCTCCCTTTTTATCGTGCTGATGTTGTAACCCTTTTTGGTATCGATCATCCCAATGGCAGGCCAAGCAATAAAAAAGTTCTTAAACACGTCTCTCTTTTCTCTTCATTCGTGAAGGTTTGTCTTTCCTGGTTTTATTTATAGTTGTGTGTTTTTGTGACAGAGGAGTGATAGGCCACGCCCCTTCACCAAGACTGACGGGAGCAGAAGCCACGCCCCTTCACCAAGACTGACGCCTCCTGATTTGAAACGAGCCGTTAACCCTGCGTTCACACCCGCGGGCGAAAAGTCGTGGTCTGTTCCTTGTGGGCGTGGCTTGTCGAGCATTATGGGTTCTTTTTTTGTTTGTTTGTTTGTTTGTTTTCCTGATGATAACAGTAGTAGCTGTATATCATCACTTTATAGCCTCACAGCCATTTTGCACAGAATTGATGAAATCTAACTACTGTTATCGTGGACGAAAACGGAATCGATTACTGCGAAGATTATTAACAATAAGTTACGTTATTATTTGAATGCTAGATTTTATTATAGTAATTTTGTCACTGATGTATAAATAAACAATAACCCCAATGATTAAGTCGTCATTCTGTCCAGGAAAAACCCTAATCTCTGTCTTTTATGTTGCTTAGCAACGAAGGATCGCCATTAACAAGCATTAAATTGCATCCGGTAGTTTTTTTTTTTTGATGCAATATTTGCTCAATTATGAGTTTATGGGTTTGACCTGATTTACTCAGCTAAAATACTCAATATTCAACAACAACAATATTCTTTAAAACAAGGACTAACACGCACCACTGCAACACAGCTCATTCCTCTAGCTTGAGCTCGTCTCTTTAACAATGTGGTGTTGAGCCGGGAAGCCGCAGTTTTGATAGAAATAAAAGAAAGAAAGTAGAATTGCTCGTCTGGTTTCAGTGTCACTTCTTTGCCTGGTGTCATGTTTATGGCTTTGGGATGCAGAGAGGTTGTGGGCGCTTTAAAACTGCTCTGGACTGCAGTTCAGCCCACACTCTGGGTTGCCAGATTGAACGTTTTCACACTGAGGATGAGTGAAAATGCCACAGATGAAATTGTTTCATGTTTTCGTACTGAACTCCGGTGAAGCGTGATGGTGTACAGATGAGAGACAATGAGAGCAATGATTTTTAAAAAGTGGTGCGTCTGTGCCGATCCGCGGGTTTCGTCTCATCCTCTGTGAAGAGAAACTGTAAGCAGACCAGATAAACATGATCTGATATTGTGTATGATCAGCATAACCCGGAACTATTATCCACACCAAAATAATAATCATTGTGTTCATAAGACCAGAGTTGAATGATTTTTTTGTCAGAGCAACCCATCAGTATGTTTACAACCACACACGTGTCTCAAAGCTGACAATCACAACAATTTGCGTAGCCAGCTTTTGTGGCTAAATGTTCCCAGGGTTCCTCTTTTTAAACCTCCATTCACGTTAGTGAACGACAAAGTCACAGACACGTACATGTGCGACACGGAGCTGCAATATCGCTGACAACAGCAAAGTCTCGTTTGCATTGAGATTTAGATTTAGACCAAATCTCAGGCGCGTGTGGTCTGATGTTCCCACGCATAACTTTAGTGCCCCTGCTGGCTGGCTGCAGTACAATTTTTACAATAATTTTTGAGGTTTAACGGGAAAGGCTAGTTTAATCGTGCTCGCTACCTAGCCATGTAGCCACCATGATATTATTTCAGTATTAATGGCATCCAGCCAGCCAGCTGTCGAAATTTGCCATTTCAAAAGCCATTTCGTGTCTTGCTGGACCTTGGTATTGGGATAAGGGGGCAGGGATACCATTTACCTTCACATTTATGGCATTTGGCAAGTGCCCTTCCCTTATCCAGAGCGACTTACATAAGTGTGCAGGTGTACTTGATTTTGACGCTCATCTCCACTGTGATCTCAGCTCTGGCTCCAAATTTGACAACATGGCCGAAGTACTTTGGTTTAATTTCTATAGAACGGAAGGCAATGGAGCCTTACCCCTCCCTCTCCAAGTTTGTATTAGAGCGTACGGTGGTGGTCAGGTGCCCATAGCGTACTTCCAAGTACTTACATTCACACTCCCTTGCTTTTTCCTTACTAAATAATAAGTATGATCCTCCGTTTTTCAGAATTCGGGTTCTCAAACTTGTTATCCAGCACCAGCAAACACCGATTCCTCTTCTTTCTTCTTCCTTGTCGTTCTTCGGGTGCTTCCTTCCGGATTTACGCTGCCACTTGTCAAAACGTGAAACACGGAAGCCGCTCTCTAGAGGTTTGTCCGTTCTGAGCTACTGTAGCGGCGCAACATGGCAGCTCCGTAGAGGTGGACCCGCTCCCTATGTCAGGGTGACCAGACGTCCTCTTTTCCCCAGACATGTCCTCCCCCCCGCGCAAAGTTGTCATCTTTTTTGAAAACCAAAATATGGTCACCCTGCCTATGTAGATATAAAGGGCCTAAGCCTTTAAGGGCCTAATTCCATTCTAAGCCTACGAAAGCACAACGATTCATTGTTACAGGTAATTATACACTAATGGAAAGACATTTATGAATTCCATGAGTATATTATGGAATATATACTTCATTTACGCTAATAAATAGCCTCAAAATCCAACATGGTTGACCGTCAAAGCATCGTTCCAAAGGTGTCGATTCACGCTAAATGAATCGTTTACAAGGAACCGATTCGTTCTCGAATCAATAACGCATAGCAGGTGGGGTTTGGTCCAATCTGGCAACCGTACTCATGCTACACTACACAGGCTCCTCTCGACATCTCCACCATCTCCCATCACTGCTGTAACATCGTACTTCTGTGTATTTAAACCGTCTCTGCTTTCCAAATGCAAGCCATTAAATGCGTCGTGGTCGGCGATGGGTGAGAGTAATGATTTTATTTTGTCTGAATGGTGGTTGTTGTTGTAGAGGGATGCAGCTGTTGCAGGAGAGAGGGGCTGGGGCTTGGGATCACTCGGTGTGCATGGAGATGTGATTGACCACTGTTATCTGCAGGCTTGTGAAAGAGAGACCGAATGAATCGGCTATTTTTGTTGAGCAACGAAACATGTAGCTCGCGTGCAATTAATTCATCACCATTATTTTAAACCTCCATGCCCGTGCACAACAAGGCGGGGGGGCAGAGGGGGCTTATTCTGTGCTGGGCATAATTATTTTCAACATTATTCAACATAATTCCCAGGATGATGAAATATACACAGGTGATCATTTTTTTTGCGCTTTACACTGTTTGTATTTCGAAGGAATCCTGACGCTAGCTGTTCTGCGCTCCCCCTACCCAGTTCACACCGCGCATGCGCGACAGCTTCACGCATGCGCAGTGAGGCGGAGAGCTAGAAGCCCCTCTTACTCAATGATGTCATGCTTTTTACACACCTTACTCATTATACCACCTTTATAGGATTTTACTCTTTTTTTTGTTTGTTTTGTTTGTTTGTTTAAAAATGTGTGTGTGTATGTATGTGTGTGTGTGTGTATATATACACACACACACCCTCCTTTAATTTTTAGGGATTCTGTACATACAGCAATAATAATAATAATAATACACAGAAATCCAATATATAACAAGCAGGGTTTTTTTTTTTTAGATTTCCTACTTGCTTTTCATTTCTAAGGTTCCAAATAAAGATTATTCTTATTAATATTAATATTATTATTAAATATAGCTAAACCCCATCAACTCTGCAACGCCATAGCTAAACAGTATTTAACCAGAAATTGTTTATATTCAGTATACTAAAATATTAAAGCCTCTACTCCTACTACTACTACTAATAATAATAATATCTAAAATATAAGCTGAATCGCTTTCTTACTCCATCTTTAAATAACTTTGTCAGTGCATAATTCATTATTTTATTATTGTGCTGTCAGTGTTATACGGAAATGTGTAAAATAGTAAACAAATAAACAAAAAAAAATAGTTAATATAATGTTTGTTCCTACACTGAGTTATTTAGAGGTGTAACAGAAACTAGAAAAAACACTAAAATGTTTTAAATTGTCTTAGCATTGCACATCACACCTGACACTTCTGGAAGAATTATAGATATATATTTTTTTATACGGCATACTTTTATTCATATCCAGGTTTCTAGGAAATCCGGAGAGTTTTAATAGTGCTGCAAGGACCTGAAACTCATTGAAGCTTACTTACATACAAGCTTATTTAGCTTGAAAAAAAAAAACCAAAAAGAAAAATATAACTCGCGTCAGGCATCACGTTAACCAAAGTAATGTTAAATAGTTTGTTGGTGTTTACTGATTTATACTGCTATCGGGTAGAAACGGGTGTTTGAGGTCCTCGGATTGCTTTTTGTCTGCTGTGAGAGTTTGAGTTTGGGAACCTCGGCTTCACACCTTGTATCTGAATGAATAAAAGATTCACTCCTGAGAAAGAGAGCGAGACTATGAGAGAAGTTCTGGCAACCCGGTCAGCCACGTCGCTTCATTTCATTTCCACGGTAACATTCCTCTTATCACTCGTCCTCATTCTTCCTCTTCATCTCATTGTACAGTGTCCCTGTCCTTCATCCTTTTTTATCTAACAAAAAAAAAAAACCCACATTCATGCTTCCTGTATGTCATTAGCGCACATTTTGAAAACTAAAAGATGTTTGACACTTCATCCAGCATTAAAATTGATTCTCAGATTTTTGAGTCGAATTTGTTTTCACAGCTGAAAATGTACATGTTCAAAAAGTTCTGCATGCTTCTGTATGAAATGCAGGAAGGGTTACACTTTCTGTATAGCAGCACTTCTGTGAAGGTAAATGCGGATATAGATAGACTTAAACCATTCAAGTGGTCCAGTTTATTCAACATATAAAAAGTTAGTTGTATTTGATTATTTTAATGAACCCTGTACATGTGAAGTATAACAATATCTCACACGCCAGACTTCTAGCTTTCCACCTGTTATGTTTGAAGAGATCAAAGCGTTCAAGACTCTTTGAAGCCTGTTGTCTATGATTTATAGCCATGTGTACTATGTTTCCAGGACTCGTAACAAGTAAACGTGACGATACGTTAAGGAAATGACGAGATTGTAAATAAAACTGAAAGTAATTTATGAGAAAGGTGACCTTATTGAAGAATAGCCTGATAGCCGTGCTCATCGTTGCCTTCCCGATGGAGGCTTATATGGAGTTAGTTATTCATTAAAGAACAATAGTTCATAGTTCTTATCTGTTTATAGGGAGATTCACTGTTCTCTAATCTTTCCACTTGTAGCTGTTTTTAAAAAAAAAAGGAGAAAAAAAAGCAACACCTTTTGTTTCACGTAAGTTTGAAGGAGTGCGAGTTAGCGCTTAGCTTCCCAGACTGCTGGCTGTCACGTGACAAGGAAGAGCTAGCTAAATAAAATCGAGAGAAAGGTTCGGCTGTTGTCCAGTGCTCGTCTCTTTCCTTTCCGTTAATGAAGGCAGATCCTGATAAACTGGCAACTCGGAGCGTGATGACATCACAGCGTCGAGAAGAAGGCTTTATTTCACGCAGCGCGCGAGTGAGAAACTGTGACTGCGCGCGCGCGCGTGCGTGCGCGTGTGGTGTTTTCTTCACACACAGATCTCACTGTCTGGATTTTCCATTCAGGATTGGAGCAAAAGGACTGAATGGTGTGTGTGTGTGTGTGTGTGTGTGTGTGTGTGTGTGTGTGTGTGTGTGTGTGTGTGTGTGTGTGTGTGT
>JAQQZR010000008.1:2024290-2040205 GCA_030068235.1 Notoglanidium macrostoma
TGGGAGGAAACCGGAGCACCCGGAGGAAACCCACGCATGCACGGGGAGAACATGCAAACTCCACACAGAAAGGCACCTTCTTGCTGTGAGGCGACAGTGCTAACCACCACACCGTGCCGCCCAACTTCATCCTTATGATCCTCAGATACAGAGGATTTAGGGGTCGGGTCAATCAGTCAGTAACTCGTCAATCAATCAGTCCATCAATAAGTCAGTCAACAATTCAGTCAGTCAGTCAACATACATTGCAGCATGAAAGAGGATACAGTTTCAATAGAAAATTTAAAAAATTCAAATACTTAAAATATATTTTATTAAATAACTAATATATATATATATATATATACATATATATACATTATATAAATATATATATATATATATAAAATTTCAGTAATAATTATCTATTTGTAATTATTACATTATTACATAATTACAGTATTATGTTTTTAAATAATAAAGCTTTTATTCGTTTATTCACATTTTTTTAGTTTTCTTTTCCTTTCTCAGAAATAAATAATCCCAGGGGGAAAAAAATATTTTATTGTTTTTCTTTATTTTCCTTTTATTTTGGAATTTGTTCAGTAAAAGCAGATTAATTGTGAAACATGGAACATAAACAAATATTTTGCAGCACACGCCTTAAAAATGTCTACACTCGTTCCCCTGACGCCATCACGCAGGTCGCCGGGTTACGCGCACGTTCATGCCCCGGATGTGTTTGTGTTCGCTCGTATCTGGTTTGTGCAGAGAAGCAGGAGGAGATGCCTCTGCCCGTGCAGGTCTTTAACTTTCAGGTAAAACTCTTTCGGATATATTTTTTACAAGGAGTTATTTTATAGAAACGCACTGACTCGTCAATGTGGAAGAGTTTGAATACACCCTGTCTGCATGAAGATAGCGTTTCAACTCGTCCTGCTCGGAGTCTTTCAGCACAACAAACCGTCCGTGTTTTTTTTGTTGCTAGCATTAGCTTTGGTTGTCATGCTAATCGCTAATCCTGCCCAGTGCGGGCCGCAGATCGGCGCGAGTTCTTAGCACGAGCTTGCTCTGTAGCTCTGTATGCTAACGTTTTGGTGTTTGGGTTTAGCGAATATATCATGTTTTAGACGTTAAATGCGAATAACGACTAGGGTTTAGTCATCCGTTGACTTGTTTTGAAGGTTGCAGTAGTGTTAGCTGAGCTAATTTGCAGTTCATTGAAGTCCATTGCTAGTAAGCTAACCGCTTTGCTAACTGATTGATGATTGTTGATGAATCTGGGATTCCTTGTAGTCTTTATTGAGTGTTTTGATGCATAATAAGAGAAGAATAATCACTGCTTATGTAGTGCACTTTTATAATGGGTTGTCTGTTAAGTCAGTTGAATTTAGATAGATAGCTCTCTAGTAATCCATACATAACATTTAGCCATGTCTAACATCCATAAAGCTAGGATTTCTCCTTCGTGCACTTTAGCTAAATACTGGAGCTGGTGTGTTGTTTATGTAATCCGTCAACACGTTTTATTCTATAGAAATTCTCCTGTGTACGTGCACTGGTCGTTTTAGATGGTCACTTTGGCTGTGTTCACATTACCAAGGTGAATCAGGATTATCTGCCTTAATATGACATGTGACATTTTTCCAGGACTTCAAATCAGACCTGATCCAATCTCGAACGCAGTCTGAGGTCGGAGACGTGTCCGATACGTGAATGAGAACGGTCAGCGCGCGGGTGTCGTCGTGCTGTCATCAGCACAGCGAAGCAACGATGACAGCAGCGACTAGACTCGGTTCTATTCCGGAAAGACAGGGAAATTGGTGGCTTGCTTGATATTTGGGGAATCCGTTCAAGCAAAGCCGAGTCGTGTAACTGGGTCGACTAACTGCCCAAGAAACCTGTGTGGGTGTTTCGGGTTAAAAGGTGTGTTCACGTTAACGCCAGATATTGTGAGCTGTCCAGGTAGACTGATCCAATCTAAAGTAAAAATGCGCTTGTAACGCGAACGTCATCTTTTCTAGGTGTACGATTACCAATCATGTTCCCTCCATGATGCTTAAAGGACCATCCCTGGACGGATTGCGTTTAGATGCAGCGTCATTCTCAGTACGGCGACACTGACACTGTGTCACGTGAAGGGACGTGCGAATCACGTGCAGCAGCTTTAAACCCGTCGGTGTCGCTGCTGGCTTGCGAAACCATCCTGCTAACAGCGGGAACTGACACTGATTAAGACGTGACACACAGATGATTACTGAACACCTCTAAGGAGTGGGTCATAAACTGGAGTAAATATTAATTCTCCGCAAGAACGCTGCTGTACGCGATACACTCGTACCATGCGGACCTGCCGACGTTCAGAGCTTTGCACTGTAGCGAAAAAAGACCCACCCTCTTCCTGTCTCACGTTAGCGATCTCTTGTCTCAACTCGACTTTTCCCAGACTGTATCGAAACTCTAGGCAGGTGCGTGCAGTGTCCGTGTCACCCATGGAGGAAGATGTATCCAGGTGTAAAGTAGCCGTTTTCTAGCCGCCAACAAACAGGAGAAATGGAGGTGTGCTGTGTATTGTGCAGTTATCTCTAACACTCGCACACAAAGATGTGACTGTTTCGCTTCTTGCAGATGAGTTCAGGGTCAGGGTTGAGGGGAAGCGCAGAGCAGGGTCAGTGATAGTTCTGAATCTTCCTCCGACACGCTCTCCAGAGACCATGTGCTCGGCTTCTGCCTCCCGGCATACTCGCTCATCCTGGAGGTAACACGGACCAGCCTTTTCCCCTGACACCGTTTCGTTCAGAGTCGAGCTTTTTTGCCTGCGTGGAACATGTTTGACAAATCGAGCCATTTAAAGATGGACCTGGACCACACAGATACAGAATGCCCCGATTGATTATATCACTAATCAAAGAGATTCCTTAAAAAGTGTCCCGTTCTAACAGGTCATGATGAACGTTCATGCATTTTTATTTTAAATGTACAGAACCGTGATCATTGTGCCATGAAGACTCGCATTGCGTTCGAGCTGCAACGTCCAGGACACCTCCGTGCTCGTGTGTTATATTAGCTAGAACGTATACTTAACTCCTCAGAACAGCGACCTGTACAGTGAGATGACGCGCTACAGCCGCGGTGCGAGACGCATCCCGATACAGGCTTCGCGAGTCGACACTGACCAATAAAATACCGTAACGCTTCCGTCTGATTAGCTTAACGTTTTTTTTTTGAAGTACGCAAAGGCGGTTAGGATCCCACACGCACACTTCTTCGTGTTCTGTTAACTACTACCTCTGGAGCTGCCACCTAGTTCATAAGGAATACTGGAAGGAAATATCGTGATACACCTCAGAGAAGCAAAATTCATCTCGCCAGTGTTTTGTATCTCGACAGGGAAAGGCTCACGTCTCATTCCTAACTGTCAGTGTTGGAGATTTAACAAGCTTAATTGCACTAAAGCACATACTTGTGTATATACATAAAGAAGCGCTGCTTTGTTCACTGTTGATGCCGAGAGCAGGCGCTTTGATTTAACGCCATGTGCCGAACTCGGGGTCGAGGAGAACGTCCTGGGTTTCCACGTCGAGGTCGGAAATTACGAGTTACGACTTTTGGTTGAGTCAGTGGTAAAGCGGCAACAGTGCAGGCAAAGAACAGACAGAAGAGTAAATCTGTGTGTGTGTGTGTGTGTGTGTCGGCTAAAGAATATCTTGATGTTCTGTGATGTGTCTAGTTGCAGTAAACGGATATCTGTAATAATCTTGAGTAGCTGCTGTTGCCCCTGAGATTTACTACTTTCTCTCTGTGTGTGTTGAGGAATTAAGTGTGTCGCTCTGACTTTTCTGTTCTTACGCAGGGGTCGGTAGAACCCATGCAGATCGATGCCGACCCTCAGGAAGACCAGCAGAATGCACCCGACACCAATTACGTTGTGGAAAATCCCACCCTGGTACGTGTTGTGCACCTCGAGCAAATCTAATCACACGGGAAGAAGCGGCGCATGGTGATATGTTCTGCGACTGCCGGCTTAATCGTTCTCCTTTAGTGTTTTTTTTTGTTTGTTTTTTTTTTTATTATTGTCATTTTCCTGGTACCTTTTGTCAAACCTTTAAATGCTATTGGAAGGTGACAAATTGCTGACATTTACAAAACATTTTAGTCTTATGAAACACTGGTTGTTCTGTTTAACCTCATTTCTGCTTTTAGATCAGCTATTCCACAACAATATCCAGTGGTGTTTACTCCTATTATATATATATATATATATATAATATTATATTATGTTGTGTTGTGTTGTGTTAGCGGACCTGCCAGCTTGTACAAAACATTATTTAGAGTCATCACTGCTGCACACACACCAAAGGAGGAGCTTCTTTGCTCCTTAATAAAACAGCAAATGAGCCTGTAATGATCAACGATGATGCTTTTATCTCCTCAATATTAACCGGACGCCCCGCCGTCTTCTCATTTTTACGCGCTCTCTACTCGTGCACATCATTCGTTTCTGCAAACATTAAGAGAGAATGTTTTGACCGTGTTATAAAATCTAGCAGGATATATTCGGCTTTCACATAAAAATGTTTTCCCCAGAAATAGGAAAAAAAAGAGAGAGCTTTTGACCCAGAAAGATTAAATAAGTCTGCGGGGATAATTAGAAAGTAATTAAAGCGCTTCTTTTCGCTGCAGACGCTCTGAAACTGCAAACTGCAGCGAGTCACATTTGAAAATACGATTCTATCTATTTATTTATTTTACTGTTCTATTGGGTTTCCACGGTCGCCACATTTCCTGTCTACTCGGCTAATAATTAATGCGCTCACACGCTGCTTAAATCTGAAATGCTCGTTTCCCGTTCTCGGTTCTGGGCGATTGCATCATGATTGTGATATTTTAAAATGGAAACACCATGAAAACAAATGCGCTAAATTTCAGAGGAGTAGAGAACCGGGGTGCTTTTCCGCACTGTAATGAACTTGCTTTAGTGTGTGTTGCCAGAATTGCATCACCACAGGGAATGAACGGTCTCCTGTTACTTTATCACTTTGCCAGTATGTGTGTGTCCGTGCATTTTGTTCTCCATTTTAAGTTTGTCGTTTCTCCTACAGGATCTGGAGCAGTACGCGTCCAGCTACAGCGGGCTGATGCGGATCGAGCGGCTGCAGTTCATCGCTGATCACTGCCCCCAGTTACGTGTGGAAGCTCTGAAGATGGCCTTGTCTTTTGTCCAAAGAACATTTAACGTCGATGTTTACGAAGAGATCCATCGCAAGCTGACTGAAGCCACAAGGCAAGAGCAGCTCCAGTAAATCCTCTATAATTCCCTTTATCACAAAATATCATTGAATGTTAACCTGATCATGTTTCAGGACACGTGACGCGAGCTTGTCGTGTTTTGTCTTATAAGTGTCAAAAAAAATCATGATTCAAAAAGAGAGTTTGTTGCGTATTATGGACTTTATATAATAAAGAGCATTTTAATCACGTAAACGTGTAAAAATCAATGGGATACATTTTCCAGTCATTTGTAGATACAAACAGGGTGTGTGTACATGTGTGTGTGTTTTCCTCAGGGAAATGCAGGGAGTGCCAGACGCCGTTCCTGAAGGAGCAGTGGAGCCTCCTCCCCTCGACACAGCCTGGGCCGAATCGACCCGGAAAAAAGCCCTGCTCAAACTGGAGAAACTCGACACCGACCTAAAGAACTACAAGGGAAACTCCATCAAAGAAAGCATCAGGTACTCGAACATCATCTTGTATTTTATTTATCGTTCTTGGCTGAGCAGCGCAAAATGACTAGTAATAACTCCAGTCATCCTCCAAGACTTTTCTCCAGGCATCGTTTATACATTATTTTACACCACATCGCTATTTAATTCCCGAGATTGATTGGTCAGAAGGTGTGGATTACTTTCCAATAACAGCAGCCTTTTCATTAATCACAGGTTTATATCGATGCACTCGCTCTAATAGGTTATCATTTCTATAGTAACTGCTCATTCAGAGTATGCGTTATGTAATCGAAATTATTTTTCCAATAATAAACAAATAATATATATAATATAATATATATATATATATATATTTTTTTTTTCTTTACAAAGAACAATGCGTAATCGGCAATATGCTGACATTTTCTTTATGGAGATGCTTGTTTAAAATTTGTGGAAGGAGTCTCCAGTGTCAGTGATGTGTAACTAAGTCTGAGGAGTTTACACTCAGGTTTCTCGGGAACATGTTGAGTTGCAGGTTTTTTTTTTTTTTTTTGGTTGTTTTTTTTTGGATCTTGTTAACTTCCAGAGAGAGAAAAGAGCCGCTGGTGAGAGAGCGACTGTTTATATCTGTTGTAACTGGGTCGAGTCAAACCCGGTACCACGCAATGGAAAAGGGCCATAATTGTCTGCTTGTGTTTGTTTTGCTTGCCTTGCCGCACTGTGTAACTGCACATATGCACGTTCTGTCTGTCAAACATTTTCATCTTTCAATCAGATGTCAGCACAGAGTTGAATAGTTCACGGTCTTGCTCACTGAACATGCTAAACGAGAAGCTCTGTGTTGTGTTTAGGAGGGGTCACGATGATCTCGGAGATCATTACCTGGACTGCGGTGACCTCAGCAACGCACTGAAGTGTTACTCCCGAGCCAGAGACTACTGCACAAGCGCCAAGCATGTCATCAACATGTGTCTTAATGTAATCAAGGTAGTGAAGATCGGATACAGAGCTCTGTGTTATTCTATTTCGGATTAGTAATGCCTGGGATATTGAGATAATTACCATAATCTGTTTTCACGTTTAGGTATTCTCAGCCTTCCTCATGTCTGTTTCCTTACAGGTTAGCGTTTACCTCCAAAACTGGTCTCATGTACTTAGCTATGTCAGCAAGGCTGAATCCACTCCAGAGATAGCAGAGGTTGGTAAAAACTGCCATTCAGGTCAGCTGTCATAAATAATAATAATAAAAAGAAGGAGCTGGAAAGATTTGTTTCTTTTTTTTTTTTTTCACAGCAACGAGGGGAGCGAGATAGTCAAAACCAGGCTGTTCTCACCAAACTAAAATGTGCTGCAGGTATGCTGCTTGCTCATGTTTATATTGTTTATGCAGGACTGAGTCGCAGTGTCAGTTTATAAAACTGACTCTGAAAGATGTATACATGAGCACTGATCCAAGGTATGAAAGATATAAAACAGAAAGTCCTTAATTCAGTGGAGTTATGCACAGCTGTTCAGTGTGATATGATGCAGTACATTATGATTTTAGAATTATACAAACAAATTGTATTAGGGCTATTGTTAGAAACCAAGCTTACTTGACTAAGACTGATACACAGAGGCCACACGTCTTTCACAAAGATTGAACGGCACAAAGGCCACGCCTCCTCTTCTGGGACTGACTGGTGCAAAGGCCATGCCTCTTCTGTAGAACTGACAGGAATTTATTTATTTATTTATTTATTTATTTATTTATTTATTTTAATCCAACCACTCTGATTTACACTGATGTGTAAAGTTATAATAAAATTTTCTTTCCCTCTATAGGATTGGCAGAACTTGCCTCGAGAAAATATAAACCTGCTGCCAAGTGCTTCCTGCAGGCCTCTTTCGACCACTGCGACTTCCCAGAGGTTCGGCTGTTTCCTTAACAACCTTCAAAAGTCCTTAAGAATGCTGTTCCTGCATTAATTGTAAAGCTAGTGGTCAGTTTTGACAGAATGTGAGCTCCAATGGTCTGAAAGCTGTTCTTTTCGAACACTTTTCCTCTGCTCTTGCAGCTTCTTTCCCCTAGTAACGTAGCAGTTTATGGAGGACTTTGCGCTTTGGCTACATTTGATAGGCAGGAGCTGCAGCGTAACGTGATCTCTAGCAGGTATGGAGAAACATTTTTTACTTTATTAACACTGTCTAAGTTGCCTTCTTAGCCATTTCTGCAATTTCAGAGCTTTTTGTTGGATGTTTGCTATACCAGTGCTATAAGAATAAAGCATACTTATTTTACCTCTCGATAGCAGCATGCAATTAATGATGTCGCACCTTCCCCATTGCAGCTCCTTTAAGTTATTTTTAGAATTGGAACCCCAAGTGCGTGATATTATCTTCAAGTTTTACGAGTCGAAGTACGCGTCCTGTCTGAAAATGCTGGACGAAATGAAGGTAAGGCTTCCTCGTTATATTGTTATGGGAAAGTGAACATCATACTGAATGTATATGGCCGTTAGTGAATATGCTCCGGTGTTTGTGCTTTAGGATAATCTCCTCCTAGACATGTATCTGGCTCCACATGTAAGAACACTGTACACACAGATCAGGAACAGAGCCCTCATACAGGTAAAAAAACAAAAATGCACCATTTATACCAAAACTAAAATATATTTGGAGAAAGAGCTCTGTAGTACAGCTGTAATCCCTGAATCAGACTGTCGTGTGTGGGTTTTTTTTGTTTGTTTTTTTCCCCCTGTGCAGTACTTCAGTCCGTACGTGTCTGCAGATATGAATAAGATGGCGTTGGCGTTTAACACCACAGTTGCGGCGCTGGAAGATGAACTCACTCAGCTGATCCTGGAGGGACTGATCAACGCTCGAATCGACTCTCACAGCAAGGTATGCGCGCACACAGCCCTCAAGCACTATTCTGTTGTCGTAAAACTGTAAACATCTCAACTCGGTTTATTGCTTGACAATGACGAGTTATTTATGACTCCGTGAAACGGCGGTCCTGATTGGTTGCAGTCAATTGCTCAGAGCAACCATATGAGACCGAGCACCCATAAGTTCTTTACACCTGAAGCTCACATCAAACCAGGAATCTTTAAAAATTCATAGATCCTAAAAAAGTGTGACTTTGGTTCATGATGGTCATTTCTGGCTCTTTAATGATAGGATAAATTAAGGTGATGATACATGCTCTACGCTAAGTTTTAGATGCGCGTCTGTCCGCAGATCCTGTACGCACGTGATGTGGATCAGAGGAGCACTACGTTCGAGAAATCGCTGCAGATGGGGAAGGAGTTTCAGAGACGAACCAAAGCCATGATCCTGAGAGCAGCAGTACTACGTAATCAGATCCATGTTAAGGTAAAGCCGTTTCTTCACTGTCACGCCGTCTCCTCTCAAGCACAACACATCCCATCTTACTCTCTCTTACTGTTTTCATACCTTGGTATTTGTGTATAAGAGCAGTTACTAGGCGTTAGATGATACGCTAAAGCCACGATACGAGACCCAAGTCTTCACGAGATGATACATTTTAATGCATGTATTTTCCAATGTGTCATAAATGTTTCATAGCAACGTTGGAGACCGTGAAAATCAATCTCATGCCGAAGAATTACTCCTCATAACACAATTAAGCCAAATCCTGAGCTCGGTGCAGTTTAAAGGGGCCAGCTCACCCTTCCCAGAAGCCTCTGCGTTAAGTAGAGAGTTGCAGTTTTCTGTAATCGGCCATCTGCGACAACCCTGCTTATTATACTTATTACTACTTACTAAAGAAATCAATAATTTGACACAAAAAAATTAGGTTCACCTGGTGACATCATCCATAGCAATGGCCTGTTATACAGAAATGAACAGACCATAGAATGCTGTAGTTGACCAATCAGAATTGACTATTCAACAAAACTGTAATAAAAGTAGATAAACTTCAATTTTACCGCTCGCTGAGGTTGAGCATCTTCCACAGTTAGAGGCACTGTAGGAGTTTGCCCGATTTTGTTGGTCCGCTGCTGTTTGCGAGTCATTATGATAAGTGCGCTCTTCTACGTCCAGGGTGATCCTGAGCTCCTCATAATGTTCTTCCGCGATTAGGTGCGTAACGATATGTCCTGCATCGATAAATCACAATACAAATTTATGACTAATCGTATCGGTGGAAATTACAATGAACTGTGATTCATCTCTTAGATTTTTCCTAGCTATAATTGCATCGTTTAGATGGCACAGGGAGCAGTAATGTACAATAGCAGGAATACACGTGACCTCACTGTAGGCGGAAGTAATACAGCTCTAATTCCACAAAGACGTACACCAAAAAAAGATCTAAAGTGGGAACGAGCTTTTGTGCTCTTTCACAGACCGATTCAGCAAGAGATCAGATCTTGTAACAGACTGCAGAAAAGGTAAAGAAAAGAGAAGCAAGTTAGGGTAGATGCTTCATCTTTTTTTAATTTTTAAGAAAAAGCTTGTTGTTATCTTTTTTAGATTAAAAAAAAAACCAAAAAACAAAATAGGCTTAAGTTAGTGATATATGTTATTCCAACCTTCATAAATATTTGTAAATAATTATTGGTTATTAAGAAAAAACAAGTGTATATAATGTATATTAATTTAACAAAAGGAATATTTCAGGCTAATAAATAAAGTTGATAAAGAACAGGAGAAGAAGTGTTGCATTGTTTTGGTAAAAAATATTTCTTCCAATTTATTTATTTATTTAAAATTTAATTGTGAACCCACTTTCATTAACCGAATCATGAATTGGGTGACTCGTTAAAGTCCGGTCTCTGACAATGTCTTCCATTTTTATTAGCAAAGGTTTTCTTGTAAAGGCTCCAGCAGTTGGCTAGTGTTGCCGTGATTGACAGGGAGAGTGAGTATGGATGCCCCTCCCACCTAGACAGAACAGTCAGTTTAGCTCTCTTGAGTCACTCAGCCTCGGATAGCTCTGGCATCATC
The DNA here is from genome assembly GCA_030068235.1 of Notoglanidium macrostoma. Taxonomy (NCBI): domain Eukaryota; kingdom Metazoa; phylum Chordata; class Actinopteri; order Siluriformes; family Auchenoglanididae; genus Notoglanidium; species Notoglanidium macrostoma. Next base: position 2,034,934 of record JAQQZR010000008.1, read on the forward strand.
AGGAATTTTAATTCATGATCTAACTTTTAGGAAATGGGGTGAAAATGCATGATCCCGCTTGGTTAATAAAGTTTTTTTTTAAACTAACTAGACGTCCTCGATCTGAAGGGAAATCACCGTAGGAATGAAAGTTACAAATGGTCACTCTAACAGCGTGCTGAATATCGCAGTATATTATGTGCATGTAACTAATCTCTGCTCTTACGTCCGCCAGTCTCCTCCGAGAGAAGGCAGCCAAGGGGAACTGACACCCGCCAACAGCCAAACACGAATGAGCACCAACATGTGAACGCTCGACTCGTCGCCTCTCACCATGGAGCGCACGGGGGCCCACAGAAGCATCGTAGACCCTCATCCTAGAGTTCAGTTCTGTTTCCCTGCTGAAGAATGCAAAAAAAAAAAATAACAATCTAAAGACTTTATTTAAGTTGGGGGGGAAAAGGTGAGCCCCGTCGTCCGTACTGAAGACACCGAAGACACCCTGTTTCTCTGACGATTATAAAAACTAAATTTAAAAATGGGGGGGGGAGAAGGGGGGGGGGGGTAAAAAATGAAATGAAATGGCACTTCCGCTGTACCGGCCTGTTGTTGTTTGTAAAGAGATGCACTTTCCTCTGTATCTTGTGACAAAATGTTGATTACGCATCGGAAAAAAGAGAAACCTCATCACAGAACATGCTTTTAAAATAAATATACATTGGAAAAGACCATTTCTAACAGCATTCTTTATTTTCACCATGGTTTTGCTCTAATGGAGTCGAGTTAGATGATCTCCATGTGATACAGAGTAGGTTGGAAAATGCTGGATTATTCTTCAATTTAAATATTATTTAAACTTCAATATTTTTCAACCAGAAATACACTGGAACCATTTTCAATGTCCGGTACGAGTCCACACGTCCTGTCGTGTTAGTCCGCTCATACCACATCGATTTGCCAAAGATTTAGCTCGAGTTCTCATCGCTTGGGTTAAAACCACAGTAAACAGTTGTTCTTTCACCAACATCACCTTTACTCCCCTTTTTCTGCCGCCCAAAAAATTCATTTTACTGAGAAACCGGAAAGTCGTAACTTCCATTTTGGGAACTCGGCGCAGCTCTGCGGCTGATACAAAACGCCGACACTCCAGACTCCTTCCTTAAATGTAATCACACAGGGTCTGACTGAATGAGCTGTTACTATGGCAACGATAACATTTTAGCTCGAGAGCATTCGTTCGCGTTAAAGCCAGAACCGTGCTTTACGGTCCGATCCGTGCTGTGACGCAAAAATAATCCGCACCTTCTGACCAATCAGATTCGAGAATTCATCATCGGCGTGATATAAAACAAATTTATAATGCTCTGTTAAAGCTGTTGAATGCTCGTATCGGTCAGAAGGTGCCGATTCATTTCCTCTGACAGCACTGCAACTGCAAATCACAGATTTATATGAATGCGCTGGTTCGAATACATTATCGTTTCTATAGTAACAGCAGGTGTAGTCATTTGAACAAATGTATAGTTTTCTGTAAGATGTGTATTAAACATTTATGGATGAGTGCTTTGTATCAGCACTTTTTTGAGAGGCATATGACAGATTATTTTTCTCGTTTGGTGGTGTATATTAATCTTTTTCTTTTATTTGAATGTTTGTCTTGAATGTTTATTGTTCAGCCTTTGTATATGCACTTTTTATGGTTTTAATCTTTTCCTTTTATTTGAGTGCTTTTCTGGAGTTTTATTTCTCTGTTCCTTGTCTGCTACGATGAAGCACTTTGTGCCACCTGGCTTGAAAAGCGCTATACATCGATATAACGTATTTAATACAACGGGATTATATATAAAAAAAAAAAAGAGAGCGACTGGTGAAGGAACGACAGTTTATAGAATACGTGAGAACTTGTTTCACAACGTTGACTGGATAAAAAGCATGAAGTTGTTCTTTAGTGAATGAAAAACTGTAAGGGTTGGAAAACTGCTGCGGTGTAAGGGGAATAAAACCCCTCGGAGCATGCCGTCGTACGGAAGTAATCGACTTCAGGGTGGTAGCAGTAATGTCGCTTCAACACACCTCCCCATTGGTGATTTATTTTCCTGTAACAACAGTAGTTTATTGCTTACACATTGAATGTACATGCAGGAGAAATATCAGGTGTGTTTTACATTCACTTTTGAAAAGCTTGTTCACACAGGAAGTGACGTGACCAGCTTGACCTGCTCGGCTGACGAGTGACGACGCTGGATGCAGACAAAGTGAAGCAGACTGTTGCTTGGAAGTATTTTAAAAGTTTTATTCTTTGTAAAAAATCTCAACATTAAAAACACAAAGTAGTGGAAACGTCCCAAATGATGGTCAGAAAGACAGCAGTGTGTAGTTCATGTACCTCAAGGATACTAAACTAGAGGTCGATGTTTTTCAAGCTGCGTTCGCTACTGGTTAATCCAGCTCGGACACAACGTCCTGATTTCCCAAGAGCGCCAACATGTAGAACCGCAGCACCGACAGAAATTCGACTTTGGTGTTGAGGGAGCACGTGGAAATATTGGGCTTGTACCGGTTACATTTAAACATGAATAAATAAATTAATTAATTAATTAATTAAAAACAGAAAAGACGTTTCCTCATTTTGAATAATTTAGCCCTGTATTCTGTCTGTTCCATTTTATATCTTAGGATTAAAGTGTAAAACAAAGCTGCAGCACAGGTTTATAGTATATTGGAAAATTTTGGGGGGGGCGGGGCTTAGCTAAATCAATGTTGCAGCTACGTAAAAACCCTATGTGCAAAATTTCCATCTCTGCAAGTTACAGATTTTAATCGTATTCCTATATGGAATTCATTCCTGTCTAAAGTTTGTTTTCTTTCTTTTACTCCTCAGCAGCAGTATTCGGTTTCGATGCATATCAGTACGTGAGTAGGATTCACTGGTTTTGTCGCGTTCGCAGCACGGGTTTGCACTGCGGATGCTAAAACTGCACTCCTAGCAGAGCCCGATCCGGAAACCCGAGCGACGCCGAGGTTTAAGAAGAGATCTGCGTCTCCGCTTGGACGGCGAGCTTCTGCGTCAGGGCTTTCGTCTTGAATCTCAAGCCGTGACCTGCGGAGAAGAGAAAAGGATGAGCGATGGGGTAAAAAAAAAAAACACACCCATGATGAGTGCATGATAGAAAAACTATTTCACGATATTTACTTTCGCAGAGGTTTAACAGTCCTGTTACGTTCGAACATTACATTATTTTAGAAAAGAAAAGAAAAAGTCTTACAAAAAAAATAAATAAATCCAATAAGCCATTTCTGTTTTTTTTTTTGTTTTTTTTTTATTGTAAACTCACCTGGACAATCTGCGACTTCCTTATAGGCCTTTTTCTTACAGCAGGCACGACACAGGTTAAAGACGCACTTATTTCCCTGCAGAACACAAACGGTCCCGTCTTATTCTTAACCGTCATTTTATCATCATTTCGACTTGTAATCGTTCATGAAAATGAACAGATTGGGTGTATAAATGAAAGAAGACTTACTTTGGGATTCCCACATTGCTCACATTTGATGTACTTTGCTGCAGATAAAGGAAAAAAAATGTTTTTATCCATGATGCAGAATTCAGTTTATTGCAAAGTGTAGGGATATTCTCAAACCTCAATCCGTCATCCTGCCTTACGTTTGAGCTCGGGGCAGAAGTTCTTCTGCGGGTTCCTGACTTTTTTCTTCTGCTTGTTCTTGGAGAGTGAGTCATTGGAGCTGTCGCTGTCCTCCAGGGCTCTTTTCCCGCCCACCGCCTTCACGCCGTTCTCGCTGCTCGGATCCTTCGGCCTGCACAAACATCAGCGTGGCTCGTCACGCGGAAATACAAAGGTTTGCGTCGTGACTTTGACATTCCAGCTCACTTTATTTAATGTTTAGTTTGTCCGGAGGATCCTCGAGATCATTCTGCACCCTATTACCACTAACTAATAATAATAACTATTATTATTATTATTACAAATGATAAATTTGTTAACTGTTATTAACAAGTGAAGTTATAATCGGCTGCTTCTTTATAAGCCATGAAATGCATTCATTGTTGACGCGAGTTCTGCTATTTTTCCATTTTATGATTTTTTTTTTTTTTTTTGGCTGTAAATGATTTATACAGCCTGAGACTCACGCTGGTCTGACGTACGGCTGACAGATCCAGTGAGGAAAAGGCAGTCCGGTGTGACGACGTTCCGATTCGTCCTTATCCATCTCCTGCTGTAGAAATCAATACAGACTCTAGACATCACTTCATATTGAAGCATAAACACGTTTATTAATCAGTCTCCCAAAATCATGTCAGTCGTATCTGTTTATACGTGTTACCATGAACGTTTCCGAACACGGTATGAAATATTTCAGATTGTAGGTGATATAACGATGTAAACGGGCAGATTCGTGGACGATGAGTCGGAGATTGGAAAGAAAAAAGCAGCCATTCTGTCTCGGGTGTGTACCTGGCAGCGCTGCTTCAGCTGTCTGTTCACCTCCTCAATTCCTGCCAAATTCTTTGCTTTGGCTAAATCTTCTCTCAGGTCCTGATGGATCTGCAGCCTGACGGAGGAAGTGTCAAAAAAAAAAGAAACGGGCTGCGTGTGAGATGCGGTACAATCCGAGCAGAACAAAAACGATAGCTGTACTCCCGTGAGATATTTTACATCGTGATGCTTTCCTGTCCGAGACACTTTGTGCGATCATTTATTGTGCAACAGAGAGTGTGATATACCTTATAGTGAGAGATTGTACTGAGCAAGACGGTGTACTTTGCACTGTGAGATCCTGTACAGTACATTTTACTGAGCTAGGTACTTTACAGAGATATTGTACTTGACGGTGTGAGATGCCGGACTTTACACCGAGATACTTTACAGAGTAAGATAGTGTATGTCTGCTGGTGTGTGACATACGTGTGATGCCAGAGTTTAAATAGATGGGCTCGGACGTGTGATAGAGTGCTGGGCATGTGCTTCTTCACCACCTCCAGATATTCCTCCACCATCTCCCACACCGGCGGGTTACGGCCCTCGAACAGCGCCGGGTTGTGTAGGTTCCCCTCTGTGGGTGCACAAAAGCAGAACTGGTTTATTAACTCTGCTATATGATGTGAAAACACATTCCTCTGGCTTTTTATTTGCCATTCTTGTTTTCTCTCAGCTCTTCTACCTGCGCTCATGATGCCCTGCACTCCCGTCTCCTCCATGCAGCGCTGCACGTCACTCAGGTGCTGAATGTTTCCGTTAGCAAAAACTGGGATGCTCACAACTTCTCTAATATA
>JAQQZR010000008.1:2044776-2056880 GCA_030068235.1 Notoglanidium macrostoma
GAAACGCTTAGAACGTGTGTACTTTCCTGAAATTACATTTAAAGGAGACTTTAATTAATTATTAATTATATTTAAATAATTTAAAAAATGACGGAGAAGAAATTGCTCACTTTCCTCGAAATGCACATTTAAAAGACAATATTTAATGGAAAAAAAAAACCAGAAGAAATTGTTTTGCTTAAATTACTTTCAAAGGGGGACATTTACTGGAAACAAAAAGCTTAGAAATTGAAAACAAAAAGACTGAAATTAAAAGTGAAACGTTTAATAAAAAAAGAATTTGTATATTTTACAGATGTTTAATGGGTGATACTTGGTGTTTTCCATCGTTAATATTTTCTCTAATAATAAAATGGTTGATTTGTTGTTCTGTATATATATTTTTTTCTTAATTTATCATTTATAGCTGCATAACTTTGCATCTATTTACCTTCCGAAATGAATGGAAAATAAGGAGGACAAAGAAATGTCATTCACAGCAACAAGACATTTAGTTCATTAGCTTTCATTAGGAGTCGTTCTTTTAATAGCGCAGTTAACAAAATGGTTGAAATGTTCATGTTGAGTCTTTAATCTGAAAGAAAACACCATCAGAGAGGTCGGTCATTCTCAGCTTTCAGTTCACAGCTTTTGTCTCCGTTCTCTGAGCAGATTTTTCTCTTTGCAGGTTTCTCAGATACACTGCCTTCTTTAGATTGGATTTAAAGAGAGTTGTGGTTCATTTCAAAGTTTTCACTCTTTTTAACCTGACTTTGTTGGTTTGGCCTTGTGGTTTAGACTGTTGTCTCGCTTTAAGATACACCCACACTTCAGTTTTAACTTCGAAAAGGTGGTGGATGGAAACCTTTGCACCTAACGTACAGATAAAGGCTGTGAAAATTTCATTAAATCTGTTTCACAGAAGAAACTGCAGTGTAATTATAAGGTATTTTAAGGAAACTGCTTTCGCTCATCTCTGTCTTTCAGTTTCATGTGAAACTCTCATCGACGAACCTGCCGACTGCTTGACATTGACGACTCTGACCTGCGGACACGGCAGCCATGTTGTCCTTGTCCATGTCATGGGGAAGTAGAGATGATGATCAGCATGATTACCGCTCTTCCTCGTTTGAGGCCTGGACTGTGACTCGATTATCACGCCGAGTTTTCATGCGTAGGAATAATCTGTTTGTGATGTGAGTCATTTCAGCACGTCATCGCTGACATGGCGCAATTCCTCCCTGGAGCGATGAGCAAAAGCCGAGTTTTCCATTCGACATTCACGATTCAATGCGGTCGCACGACAATGTTGTCGGTCAGCAATTAAGAAAGTGCCAGACAAGACAATAGGAACAAAAAAAAGGAAAGACTGGAAGAGTTAGTTATCTCTATATAACTTGTACACACTGTTGTTTCTTCTGGATCAACATGTAGCGAATACACAGCAGTGAGAGAGAAGCGTGAAATACACAATAAATACAAAAAACATTCCTAATGTACTGCAAAGACATAATTTACCCCATAATCCCTGTTTTCCTTTCTTTTATCTTCAAATAGAAATGGTTTCTACTTTAAACTTTCCCAGTTTGTCATGAACAGTCCTGGGCCGAGTTTCTCAAAAGCATCGCGTGATTGTTAAACGGTAGCGCGTGCATCGCTCTTCCCGTTCAGATGGTCTTAAGTTTGAGATGCTTTACAGGAACTCGGCCCTGTTCTCTGTTCTGTCTCTGATTACTGGGGCAGTGTGATTCCCGCCCCAGTGGGCCGTTCCAGCTTGGTGCAGTTCTCATTTTTGACCACTAGGCGCAATAATAAATCTACAGCGCAGCATGGGGCCAAAGATTACACAACATCAGCAAAAGAGAGCAAATCAATGGATCAGTGTATATCTGTCAAATAATGTCACATGAATTATAAATGGTAAAAAATATAACAGAAATTTCCACTGATCAAGCTGGGGAGTCTCATTAAATAAGAGAGATTTAAAATGCATAAAAAGTCTTTCTAAACCGACAGGATGCATCGGTGACTGAATTACTGTTAGACAAAACGCTTCCTGACGTTCTTGTCTACCAGAGATAAGAGGTTGATACATGAGGTGTGGCGAGTAAGAGGGCCTTCATCTTCATTCATTCATTCATTCATTCATTCATTCACCGTCAGTAAGTGCTTTACGGAAGAGGATCTGGAGCCTATCCCGGGAACACTGGGTGTGAAGCGGAAATACGCCATGCATGGGAAGCCACTCTATTACAGGGCACCAGGCACGCACACATCTAAGGGGCAATTTAGAGTTGCATTTCATGTACGGGCATGTGTTTGAGAGGTGGGAGGACACCAGAGAACCTGGAAGAACACGAGCAGAACTTGTGCAACTCCTGACAAACAGTAACCTACTTGCACGTGTCCAACCCATCGGGACAAGGAGGTGTCTCATTACCTGCCTGTCTGTCATATTGTGTTCAGCTGGTATGTTTTGCTGGGTGCGGCTGTATTTATCTAGATTCAGAGTTTCATAGCTCCTAGCTTCAGCTATCTATAGACTATAAATATTTCAGGTCAAGTGTTCGTGCGTGTGCGTTTCTATTTTACACGGTTCCGTGTAAACGTTGCCTTTATTGTGATTTGAACACTGAACATTTCCTGGTAGACTGAAATATTTACATTTTCGTCCTGCACCACGCTCGGAGCAGTATCAGGCTGCATGTGCAAAGTGTGTGCATTACCGATCCAGTTATCATTCCAGAAGCTGCTTCCCGACTGACACAAGGATGTGCTGCCTTTCTGACAGGTTAAACCAGTATGAACTGGCTTTAACACCATGGTTTTGCATAGGGCACACCCTAGCAAACACACACCATGAGCCCTCGTCCTCTGTAACATGAGCACCCTAAAGCTTCTATACAATAGAGCAGTCGGTTGGGACGGCTGCGAAATGGCTCGCAGTCCTCTATTTGTTTCTTTTGTATGACAGATAGATAGATATTATCTTCTATTATGCCACGGTGCTGTTGCATTTTGGAATCTGATTGGTTAGAAGGTGTTGAATAATTATCTGTAACAGCAGCCCTGACAGTAGTGCAGCTGGATGTCATAGGGGTTAGTTAATTACATTATTGTTTCTGTAACAACTTGCGTGAAGATGCTTATATTTCAACCTAGTTGTGTTCTGAAAAGTGGGAATTTTCATGACCGGACACGGCAAACTTCAAGAAGGGGTAAAAAAAATTAGGGGCTGATGAGCAGACAACTGTTTACATATGTCATGATAACAGGAACTAGCTTGTTTTGCAGACATTCCACAACCTTAACTATGAATTAAGGTTAATAATAGTACGGCATGTCATTCATTAGTACCATAATTTCTTGACAGGGTCTCCAGTGTCAGCTCTTTGTAGCCGTCTGTAAGCTTTCCAGCACAAGTCTTCAGGTCACAGAATTTTCTCGGTAACATGACAACTAGATGCTTGAGAGGCCGGTGAGTGAATGGGTGATAACAGCTAACTTGATTTGTGACGTTCCACAACATTAAACATAGCTAAAAATGGATCAAATGTATGGTGTGTCATTGATTGATCAATTAATAATTGTCTATTTTCACCGTCTTATCCTGTGACGTCTGCACTGTCTGCAGTGTCTGCTCGTTTTGCACACATGCACTTTATGTTGTCTTCTGTTTCACACGTGCACCATTGTACTTCTGTGTTGTCTTATATGTAGCACCTTGGTCCTGGAGGAACGTTGTCTCGTTTCGCTATGTACTGTATCATCTGTATATGGTTGAAATGACAATAAAAGCCACTTGAACTTGAACTTTTTTGGCAAATTGTTCTGGTAGAAGAGGAAAGAAACATTTCACGATGTGTTATTATGGGGCGCATCTCGTCGGGCTGAATCACACCACCCTGTCGTTGATTTCTTTCCTGTAACAGCACACCCTGGCATGTTCAATTCCTTACGGTTTAGAGTCATAGGGTTTTTTTTTTTTTTTAAACATTTTCTGTTTCGTTTTTTTCAAAAAAACAAAAAAAAAACAGAGGCTGGTGAAGGGACGACCGTGTCAATTTTATAATTTAAGTGACAACAGGAACTAGCTTTTTTTGTGGACGTTAACCATAATTAAAAATGGATAAAAAAAAAAAAGGATGACTGATGAATAAATCAAAAAGTGTCTTTTTTTTTGCGGAAAAGCTGTTGTATAAGAGGAATAAAGCACTTTGTTATGCTTTTGTTGATTTTTTTTACTATAACAGACCTTTGTTTTGTTCTTTACTTGATAAATGGGCTACTGTCTATTTCAATACACCTTTTTTTTTTTTTTTAATTTATAGCTTTATTAAAAGTTTATAAACTAACATTTCAGTGTACGTCTGGTTTAAAAAGTGAGAATGTTCATGACAGGACTTGCTAAGGCGAGCGAACAAAAGAAGCCTAGCAGCCGAGCCTTTTGTTGTTGTGTAAAAACGTCCTCCAGCGCCCCGCCCCTTTTTAAAAAGAAATTCACAGCCGACCAATCACATTCTACCTTCCCCGCTGTTGCTACAGGAAGTGACGTCGCCACGCAAACACCATACACTATAATGTCGTCAAACGTACACGGGCTGTAAACGGTAGAGCGACGGAAGAGAGGGCTGAGAAGGCTCCAGTGTACATGTATATGGTTTTTTCCTTCACCTATGTAAAAGTAAATCCGTCTTCATCCTTTTTTAAACGCTTCGTTTTTAACACGAAAACATCCGGAGCATAAATTTGACACTTCAATCTTCATGTCGAGCCCGATATTGTGGTGGTGCGACGCTCGGAATGTTAGAAAATAAATGGTGAAAAACTGGGATAATTATTGAAGGGGAATTAGCATTAGCGTTAGCGTCAGTGTAGCTTAGCACAGTTGTAGAGCCTGGAGAGTGACTTGAGCACGGAAGAGACGAGAGAGACAATATAGACTTCGCGTATTCGTATATTAATATTATTTTTTTTATATAGTTTTATCGCTATAGCTACGTGCACCCTTTCTATATTGGTTAGCAGAGCTAGCGCTTTTGCTAGCTGTGTAATTTAGTTATTTTTTTACGATGGAATTGAGAGTCGGGAACAGATACAGGCTCGGGAGGAAAATCGGCTCGGGGTCCTTTGGAGACATTTACTTGGGTGAGTTTAAAATGTGTTTTAAATATATAGAAATGTAATAGAGATGGTTGATAAAACTGTGTGTGTACATTGATTTAGCTTGACATGTCAAAATTGTACCGTCTAACCCAAGCTAGCATGCTATCTAGCTAGTTTTCTGTTTGTCCGTTAAAATAATAATAAAAAAAAAAAAATTCGATCCGATTTCTTTTTATATTGGATTCAATTCCCGGTGATTAAACGGTTTATTCAGTGGTCAGGCTACAGACTGGACAGCGTTACCGAGCCAGTCGAGCTTTTGCTAACCTTCCTGCTTGTTTAACAAGGTTAGCTGGCCAGAGTTTAAGGATTAACACTGCTAGTTAGACTGGTTAACAGCTTAAAGTTGTAATCATGAGTGCAAAGCAAAAGAAAAAAAAATCACAATACCTTATCTTTTCAACGTCATCAAATGTTCATGACGTTAGATAAGAACGAAATTCAAAACACAAGATGTGTATTGTACACTTTAGAGAAAACAAAAGGTGTCGGTGTGTACAATAAACAGCCCTGTGCTGCTTATACACACTTATAAAGCGTTTATACACACTTCTAGAGCTCTTAGAAAAGCTGTACCCTTTATGGGTTCTCCGTCAGGGTGTGGTGATGTGACACAAATATCCCTGATGTTTCTACAGTAAGTGATTTATGATATCGAGGTTTTCTGAGCAAACCGGTCGTGTTTCATTTAAAGGCATTTGATGTGTACTTGATGTTTACAAAAACAAAAATTCTCTTGGCAATATATATATATATGACAGGATATCGATGTTGTGTCGTGAACTCGCCCAACCCGAGTTCTTGTCCATCTGGTGGAACCCTGAAAGGTTCTGGGAACCCCTTCACACCTCCTCTGTCTTGGAGTTCTCGTGTAGGAATCGTAATTATTCGACAAAAAAAAGAAAAAAGCTGTAAAGTGTTGAAACATGTTAAATGTGTTTATGATGAAATAGTTGTGACGTGCTCTTGCTAATCTGCAGGAGTTTTAGTTTCTTGTTTTTCCCATCAGAGGTTAGCAGCTGCGCGCTGCACAGACGTCCTCGCTAGCACGGTGACGTTTAATAAGACGGAAAACTAATTTCACCGATCTCGAACTTGAGTGCTAGCGATCGGGATTTGCTGTAACAGAATCCCAGAATGCAATGCAGCGAACGGTTGCAGACGTGCCGTTGTTGGCACTCGGCGAGATGGCGCACATGACGTAAGAGCGCTGTTTGAGCAGAACGTGAAGAAGTGTAGGTGGGAAATCCGGTCGGAGGGAATCGCTAAAGTGCCGCTGCATCGCGCCGTTTGAGTAGAGATGACGCGAGGGCTAACTCTACCGCTTCACTGTCGGCACGGGATTATGGGTGACGCGTGAAGGCGTGAATATCGACCGACAGTTTGTAGAAAGGAAGGAAAACTTTCTGACGATTATTAATCGTTCATTATAATTTGATATGCAAGTTTTGGTGAAACCCTGTTACGATGCGATTGTTAATTCCGTTAATTAATCAAGGCCAACGAGGTGTTCTGATCATCACGAGCGCGCCTCGCTCATCATTCCAAGCTGACAGCGCCATCACGCACACCGTTTCACATTCACATATTAGCGTGTTTGATACGTGTAACAAGCAAGTGATTGATTTTTACGCCGTGTTTATCTTAGGATTTATGCAGAGTGTCTCAGCGAGGGTTGTTGTGGGTTTTTTTTTAAGTCCTGAGATCACTGGTTGAAAGTGAGTCATAGGAAATGGGGCGTACACACACACATGCGTGCACACAACCTTTTAAACAGCCCGTGAAGAAGTCAGTATCAGGTAGCAGGCGATACTCGGCGCTGTCGCGTGTCGTAGAAATGAAGTTACTGAGCGTTTGTCGCAGATCAGTTTGCTTTTATCTTGTTTGTAGTCTGTGACGTCGATATCGAAGATTACAAATACGCATTTTAATGAGCTGGACGTTCTGATAATGTCTGATCTGATCTTAGACCGTCAAACATGAGAGGTTTTTATGTAGCGTGTTAGCGATATGATTCGTCAGCTTCAACCTCAAACAGGCGACATGACGCATGACCCTTATTACTGATTATAACTGATTATAGCGCGGCTTTATCAGGAGCTCAAATAATATCAGAGTAGTGACGACTGCATGGGGTCATCTTCCTTTAAAGACACGTCAGTGCTTCATTCATCTGGGTGATCTCTGAAATGTGTGTGTGTGTGTGTGTGGGGGGGGGGGTGTTCTGTGTGGAGCCCAATTCCAGAGCGTTTCCCTCTCTTGTAGAAATCTTAGTTATTCACTGTCGGAACCCTTAAAGCTTTTGTGTAGAACCCTGTGTGGAGTGTTCTCCTCTCTGAAAGGGTTCTCTTGGACGCTTAATTATTTGGTAGAATCCTTAAAGATTCTGTGCAGAACCCTGGACTGGGTTCTGAAAGGGTTCTCTCGTAGGAAGCTTGGTTCTTGTCCCTTTTGTAGGATCTTAAAAGGTTTTGTGTAGAACGCTACTCCAGAGTGTTTTCCTTTCAGAAGGCCTTCCCTGTTGGGATGTTTGACGGTTGTTAGAACTGTTAAAGTTTCTGTGTAGAACCCTGGACTGGATCGTTCCCTATCTGAAAGGGTTCTCTTGTACGCAAATTGGTTCTTTAAAGAACCTGTAAAACTCCATCCTCGGACATGCTAAACGTGTGTAAGAGGATTGATGATTCGTGAAGTATCTGAAAGGCTCTCGTAAGCTTGGTTCTTGTTCCTTCGTTAGAGCCCTTAAAGGTTCTGTGTAGACCCCTACACTAGAGTGTTTTCCCGTCTGAAGGCGTTCTCTTGCAGGACGCTTGGTGGTCGCGGTTCCTTTGGTAGAACGCTTAAGGTTTTGCTGGCTGATTGTGTGTCGAGTGTTGGTTCTCGGCGCGGACCTCGTGCACTGCCGATGACGTAAGATCGGCTCGCTGTCATCACGCGCCGCTTCAGCCTGCTGCTCCTCTGGCGTGCACTCGCTTCACCTCGCCGGCCCAAAGTGAAACCCACACCGCTCTCCCCTCCTCGCGGTCCTGTCTGACGCTGCCTTTTTATTTTAGTTTTTGCACTGGAGCTTCGAGGCTAACGTTGCTAATCACAGCCGTTTGGCAGTTTCCCAAGACGTTTCCTCGCACGTGCGTCACGGAGTAGCAGATATCGTGATAAAGATGAAGCGCAGTGTTTTTTTTAATTATTTTTCTTCTTCTTTTTTCTGTCGTCATTTATAGATAACGGCGCGTCGCACGGCGTCAGAAACCACGTCAGGAAGTCTGCCTGAGATAACGCTCGCGTTTGTGCAAGGCTAAAGTGGAGGCTGGAAGAGTTGCTTATACGCTAGCTCGCGAGGCGAGGCAAACAAACGCCTCGTCCACCCTAATTTATGCCTCACTCCCACAATTGTTTTCATTTTTCAAAGTTTTCATTTGACTCGCAGTCGTAGCTACAGCACTAAAGTGACCGAGTGAACTTCAGACACAGACCACGCCTTGGCTAATGGAGCACATCGTGTCCTGGAGAACTCAACTGAGAACCAAAGTCGTCGTCGGTGTAATTATTGAATTGTTTATTTCGCACCGGCGCTTCTAATCTACGCTTCTAATGTTTGCGTGAGTGATTGCACGGACTTGCCAAACTTTAAATTTTTTTGAAAAACGCCGTTGTCGTGTTTCTTGGTAATAATTGTACGGTTTAGAGAGACCCCACGGCGACGGCTTGTTCTTGACGGGTATGTGTACCGAAACTTTGCGTATCAGCCGACATCATCGTCCGTCCGGCTCATTAAAAACTGTTCAGCTGTAAAAGCCTTTAACCGAAGCACTTCATGGAAAGATACAATCTCCCTTTGACTGAGACAGACAGAATGGGAAAAAGAAAGTGAGGGAGACAAAGTGAGGGAGAAATGAAGACAAAAAGGGAGGTATCGAGAAAGAGAGAGAGGGAAAATAGAGGGATGTTCCAAAGAATTTGTTACTGGATCAGGTCTAATTTATTTTTTACTCCGGTATAGTCACTGTTGTTTGGGGGGGGGCGTTGTGCCTTTTTTTTTTTTATTTATTTATTTATTTTTATTTTTTTTGCATTTTTTTGCTGGCATTGGCTCGAATTCAGAGTTTTGCTTCTCTCTGAATATGGATCAAGTTCATCTTAGGGATATGAAACAAAAAGGAAAGTGCCGCATGAAGGCAACACGGGTCATGACTTTAAAATTTTTTAGTTTACAGTAGGGCTGTGGTGACGACACACATGTCACGATGCTTGAATAGATGAAGTAGTTTTACCATGATCTGGATAATACGTCGTCGTATCCCCAGCCCCGGTTTACATTTTGACTGTAAATATCATGATCCGTGTGAAACGGGTGATCAGCTCGCGTGTACAGAAAACCCAGCCCCCCCCCCCCCCCTCTCCTCACAGCCCGTTCTTTAATCCCTGCCTTTATGTGCAGGCTGGAGCTTCGCGGCGTTGAGCTCATTGTTTGGCCGGCTCTTTGCGTTTGAGCTCCGAGGTGATTTTGTGCAGAGCGTGTGATGAAACCCTGTTCTGTTCTGTTCTGTTCTGGACGACCGTAACCGCACGGCAGTGCCAAGGAAATGTCCCGAGGGCTGGAGCGCTAATCCTGTACAGATTGCTCAACACCAAAAGAAAATGCCTGGAAAGTACATGAGCATACATATATCTATATCTCTATCTCACGCTTGTGCTGGAGTTTCTGCTTCTGGATTTTATGTCGAAGGGAACGTCCGTTCGTATTCGTATCACGACCGCGGCGTAAAAGGCCGAACATTTCCGAGGTTTGCAGACAAACCAAACAAACACGCGACTCCGAGTGATGAATCGTCCTTTGGGTGACTCTTTACAAACTCTTTTCTTTTAAAGAGCGTAACGCGACGTAGACCTCGATGAAGCGTTTTGCCGTCATAACCATGGAAACGGAGGAACTCGGCCGCGCTCGCGCATTTAAACACGGCCGCTCAAAGTTTTACGTGTGTAAGTAAGCAGGCGATTAAAAACGTTTGGCTGCGCGGATGATACCCGTGTCACGGTGTCCTTAGTGTTGAAAGATTGCAAGTAGTGAGACGTTCCACAACGCCGCGATTCAGCAAGCGTACTGCAAACAATCATAGTCTGCTTAGCGTGGCACTTCTGTAAAAGCCCCCTGACCTCCTCACGCCGAGAGTGGACTCCACTCTGATGAAGTGCACCTGGGGCGTGACTGGCCTGGACAACACGTGCACACACACACACACACACACACAATAACTGAAGAGCTGTTTTGGTTTCTCATGAAACGAATCCCGCTGTGTTCCTGTACACGTGTGAAGCTTCATGTTGCATAATAAAGCTGCAGATTTGCTGATGTCATCCAAAAAGCATCAGCTCGTCTCGCGTCCAGTTCATTTTTAAATTGTGTTAGTGGAACTTGGCATAGCAGCAGGTTTATTTACTTATGTATTGAAACCCTGTACAGGTCGGTACGAGCACCCGCAGAACATTCCTGCTTTAAAATTACTCCAGCAGAGCACAGATGCGATGAACGTGCGCGACTCCATTGTCTTCATCTTCCCTTCCAGCGGTGCGCCTGACTCCAGGTGCGCACGTGGCCCGGGCGACCTGCTGATTAAACATTCCAGTGACTCTTTTGAGGAAATGATTTGTCTTCGTGTCGCGATGCGTTATTCCATCATTTGCTTGTAAGCTTCGTTTGTTTGCTAGCAAATGCTAGTGACCGTGTTTACATTCGTAATTTTACCGGTTACAGGTTTAACCAACACCACTGCGTTGGTGGAGCTAAAGCAAATCCTGCTCGTATTGCTTTTAAAACGGCCGCCGTGAGCTCCCGGGCCGATGGGAGAGAGTTCTGTATTTTGTCTTTAATTCTCCCAGCAATAAAATCACTTTACAATTAACACTTTTTCGGCTTCAGTCGCCCGTGGCGTGGCGTCAAGCTAATCAGACTCTGTACGTCATTAATCACGCTTCCTGTTCGTGCTAACGTTTTGCAGCAAGTTGCATCTCGCAAATGCGACACATTCTGCACGTGATTAGTTTTTAGACCAGACAAACTGCAAATTGTTTCAAGCCGAAATTGAAATTTGAGTTGAGATTTTACGTCCGCGGAGTTGCTTTTAAAACTCTTACTGCGCTGATTATCAAGTGTTCACGGATTACCTGCGGATCTGTTCAGAGGATTTCCGTCGATGCCGCGTGGCGCCGTCATAGTTTCTCTGTCGTATGAAAGCTTGTGGCTGCAGTGCTTTTTAGATCAGGATCATGTGATCGGGATTCACCCCCGGTTGCCCCGGACTCGGGGAGGAGGCAGAGCAGCTGCTGCCCGGGGGCGGAAACGGATCTGCGTATCGATCTGCTTCATGGGAGCTGTTTATTATAGAGCTGTTGGGTTTTTCAGTCTTGTTTTGAGCTCGCTATTTCCGCCTTTAAATTTTATTCCCTTTACAAATTCACGACCATAATTAAAGGCAGTTATTTTTTTTTTTTTAACCCCCAAAAAATCAAAAAATTCCCCAGATGTCTGAAAGCGCTTCACGCTGCGTCACTAATGAATCTCTGGGGTTTTTTTATTTATTTATTTTTTTTTTTAAATATATAAATATAGTGGTGTCTAGTTGGTAGTTTGGGGTGGGGGGATGATGACGGCAAACAGTTTCTGAAAAGTAACATAGTTTTTCAGCTTTTGGAAATGTTTACATATAAAATAACATTTTGTTATTTATTCTTTATAAGATTATCATCATTAGATTTACAGTGACTGTGATTTTTATGCTTCACAAGGATTATAGCCTTTTCTTTTTAAGGTTCTGTAGAAAATGAGTAAAAATTTTATTATTAGGTTTCTGTACTATAAAAAGCTCACGGTGCCTGAGAGATCGCAGGAAGCGGTCGTCCTGATCCGGGCTGGACGACATGATGTAATACTGATCTCGCGAGAAATTCTCATAGTGCGCTTC
>JAQQZR010000008.1:2056954-2082172 GCA_030068235.1 Notoglanidium macrostoma
TAAACATGAGTGCTATATTGTGGGTACAAAAGACAAATCAGGTAAGTATAAGATTATCACTTTTTAAAAATGTCTGAATTTCAAACTGACTGGTTGGATGTTAGTTTCGTACCTAATCTTTAAAACACTCACATTTTTCCAAAAGAATTCTTCCTGTGAAAACTATTAAATCTTCCTATTTTGAAATATTGAGAATAAAAGCACGTGTTACGTAGGTACGTTTTCATCACGTCGCTCAGCGCCTGGCGCGTTGCTCGGTGCTAACGCTGAGGTGTTTTCGCTACTTCCAGCATTACCTGTTATTCTACGCAGATCGTTTTTAATATTCAGAAAGGACATGTTCACGTGTAAGGGCCTTTCCCGTTTCGCTCGACAGGTTGAATTGTTAGAGCGGAACGTCCAGGATGGTAAATTCCACTCAGGAAGACTCCGGTCCTGTGCGAGTGTTAAGGCAGCCATTGCGTTTCGTAACGGGAATGTGTCTGGACTTGTCCCAGGTTTTAACAGCGTCCTCGTCAGAGAGATCCAACCTGCCGAATGTGTCTTTACACATCTACATTCCACTGACGCGCTGCTTTACTTTTATCTTGGTGGAAATGCACGCGTAGTGCGTGTCAGAAATGACTACAACGGAAATCGTGACTCTCTTTGGCCTCGGGTCACTTCCTGTTCCAACATTTTATGAGGTTTTATTATAATATCATATATTAAATGAACGTTAGGCGAGATGAGTCTTTTTTTTTTTTTTTCTTTCTTTTTTTCTTTCTAAATCATGGCCAGGTCTGTAACCGTTACGTACACGGGTTTAACCCCTCGTTTCCTCCAGGTTCACAAATCTCCGCCCCCAGGATCCACACTGGCAGAATGATTGACGGGCGGCGCATCCAAACACAAGCGAGCATTCCAGAACCCGAAATCAGCCGCTTGTGCTGAAGTTGTGGCTTAAACCGATATGTGTTTTTAATCGTATCCTAAATGGCTTTCAGATTATTTGTACACGTAAGAAATTACAAAAGAGAATCGATTGTTGCTTGCAAGCGTTTTATGAAGCTCACCCGTCGTATAGGACGTTTTGTAGCACCGTGCCATGGATTTGCCCCACATCTACCCCATCAATCGGTGAAAACTACCCCTGCAGACCGCATATGATTTGTTAATGTTAATGTATCACCTCTAGCACAGGAAGTGGAATTGCTTTCCTCCACCCAGCCTCGCCATGAAGGATCATGCTGAATATTACACTTTGCAGTCGTTGCTTAGCTGTCTTTATTGTGTGTGTGTGTGTGTGTGTGTGTGTGTGTGTGTGTGTGTGTGTGTTTCCCCTCCTGAAGGGATGACTTGTGTGAGTGTTCGGGTGGAGCCTTTGGCTCCTTTTCTGCCCCTGAAGTTAAGGAGCGGCTTTTCTTTTTCTTTTTCTTTTTTTTTTCTTTTTTTTTTTTTAATAAACCCAATCCGTTGATGTGTAACATCTGTGACAGTCCTGTCGGTTTATATTAAAGTTACTTTAATTAGCCGTTTCCTGCTTTCACGCTTCCAACCTGGTGTTTTACCCAGAAACATCATTAAATTCTACGTGAATGATGACCACATAACACATCTTAAACGGCTCGGGTAAATGAGTGTCGCCCAGCGCGCCCACTTGGCTGACCGTAGACGGCCATGTTGGCATGTGAAAGAGCGCTCGAGTCTCGGCGAAGCTGTTCCGGCGTCTCGGCGACGCGTCATTGCGAAACCTCAGCGTGGGATCTGAGATGGTACGGGCTTCCAGGGATCCATGTGCTAGATAGTCGTGGGTCTGCTGTGTGAGATGCTGCGTGAACATGGACGATCCAACGCGGTTGTTCTGAAACATGATCGATGCTAAAAGGGGTAGCTGAGACATTTTAATTTGGAGTCGAGTCATTTAAGGGAGCTATGATTTAAAAAGTCCATCCTTAGCTTATATGCACGCATGAAGTGTTTTCTCAGATGATTCCATCAAGCAGTATTTTACAGAATTGAAACGGAAACGCATTTTTCACGTTTAAGTTAAGAGCAAACGAAAACGCCCCTTTTCCGAAACGAGCGTTCTGTAAGAGCCGTCCCGGGACGAGAGAACCCTGCTTTAATCGAATAACATCACGCATCGGAAACACAGACCTATCACGGTAGCAAATTTTTTTAAATATCGCTTCTATTTTGCGCAGAGTTGCTCCAGGAACCCGGCCAGCGATACGCAGCAGTGTCGACTTGACTTGGCTGTTGTGATTAAAAAATCAGATTTAAAAAATATTATATATTTAAAAAAAATAAAAAAAAATCTGATTTGAATCTGGTTTAGTTTCAGCTCGTTTTCCCCTCAGGAGCCGGTGGTGTGTTAGTAATCGAGTTGTATAACCGCTTTGGGTTGTACTGGAGTCTTATTTTCAGCCGTGTTTCCTCATTCTAAAAAGATCAGTCATCCATGTGAGCTCATTAATCCATCCAGTGAAAACGGTTTCTACCGCACCTCAGCCGATGAGGACTAGCGCAGCAAGGCGCAACATTAAAAACAAAAACGCTGCTGAGTGCCTAGCACACTATTCAGCTTGGAGTCCTCATGTAGCATGTACTTTATTTACCGCTGCTCCTGGGAGCAGCCATGTTGATTTGACGGCACTCCTGGCCACGGGGTTGAGGAGACCTTCCCGAGCTGAGGAGCCGTTTCCTCCCGGAGCAACCCGTATCGACGATACCCACCTCGCTAAATTTTCCCAAGAATGTTCTCATTTAAAAAAAAAAAAACTGTTGAAAGCATGACGAGTCCCAGAATTTCTTGTACGGGCGTGTCCGTTATCAGGAAGAAGAAAGATGTCCATTACATATCATTGCATAATGATTGCAGTTCCAGAGAAGATGAGTTTGGCGTCGAGGAGCAAATGTTATCGTGATTAGGCATGTAAGCTGAATACCAAACCTGGAGCAAACTAAACACGAAGTTCAGTACCGAGCGAGCGGGGGAGGGGGAGGGGCGGCGTCTCGTAGATGATGACTAATAGGAACGACAGGGTCGTCATGACCACCTCCTCCTTATTCCAAGCCTCTGCTTGAACCGAAGGTGTTGATTCATTTTCCATAAATGCAGATCTGACTGTGGCTTAACAATGAAAACGGTCTCCATCCAGACGAGCTCCAGATCAGAAGCATCTGCGCGCGCCGATATAAACAGGAAGCACATTATCAGATTATGCAGGTCGCTCAAATAATAGCTTGCCTCCTGCACAGGTAGGCACTCGTAGTGCTATTAAAACCAGAATTTAACTACACAGCAGCTGCTAGCAAAGACAACAAAGTCAGCAACACCCGTCATTCGTTATCCATGCTGCGTTCACCACTGGGAGGCGAGGCTGACGCCGACGCCGTTTGGTTACTTTCAGAAAAGGGTCACGTGATAGCAGCGTGACGATTCAGGGAAAGATACGTGGCCGAGACCCAATCAGGAAGGGAACGTAGGCGTGTCATTGTTTCCAAAACTCTACGTTTCTGGCCGTCCACACTAAAAGGTTTTCAGGCTAAAACGGCCAGCAGCGTTTCCAAAACTCTCCATTGTAAAACTAGTGTGGACGGAAGGCGTGAATGTAGCAGAAGTATCAAAAACGTGTAAGTGTGGACATACGGTGGTTCCGTTCACACTCGTATGGCGGACGCGCCGTACATTTGTTATCGCTTATATATGGTGTGTTTTCTGCTAGTTAACATTGATGGAAAGAGGCTGCAGTGTCGGAGCTTTGTAACAGGCAGACAGTTTAAAGTTTCCCGGTATCATGACCCAGAAAGAGAGACTGAGGGAAGGAAGGTTTATATCTGATATGTCTAACCTAGGTGGCGACAGGAACAAATTTGTTTCAAGGAGTAAATGTTACTGTATGCATTTACAGAACAGTGTGAAGAAGTAATTTTCGACAAATGGCTGCGTGTAAGAGGAGGAAACACTTTGGGACCAGCTCGATGTTGTTTCCTGTGACTCCACACCTCTACTGTGTTGTATTTCATTTTTATTGAAACGTTTCACTAAAAATCAAATTACAGCGACGTTATGTTTTCCGTGATAAATGTCACTGTATCTCATCCAGCTGTTGATGGATTTGCGCCGTGAGAGATGTCTGGGCTGGACTTGGCATGTGTCCGGCCTGTGGCGGTGTGTGGGGGACAATGGTGACACGCACCCTCGCCCTTCCCCAGTCCATTCATCAAGTCCCGCAGACTCGTGTGTGTGTGTGTGTGTGTGTGTGTGTGTGTGTGTGTGTGGAGAAGGTTGTTGCCGTGTTGTTTGCAGGTCTTGTTGCTTTGATTCGAACTCGTTTTTCTTGCAGCGTCGCATTACACTTGAGGATGACATGTTTCGGAGATCAGTCGTTTTCAGAGACAAATGGTGAACAGGAGGTGCTCGTGCACGTAACAGCAGACCTGCGGTTTTCTCAGCTGGAGCGCGAGCAGGAAATACGGCCTCCGTGTATTACACACTCCAGACTATCAGACTCGAGCAGCTGCTCTGCACTTCCTTCTCCATTTTTGCTTTGGTTTAAGGCTGGGTGATGTGTATAGAGCTGCACGGCCTTGCAGTTACAGACACGGTGCAGTTTAACGCGTTACAGTTACAGACACGGTGCAGTTTAACGCGTTACAGTTACAGACACGGTGCAGTTTAACGCGTTACAGTTCCTTTCCATGTTGTGGGATATCAGAGAGACATGTTAGCTCCTGTTCTCACTTCCATAGCCGCGATAAACAGTCGCTGTCGCTCCCCCCTCTGTCTCACTCTCTCTCTGTCTCACTCTCTCTCTGTCTCTGTCTCTCTTACTCTTTTGCTTTCTCTCTCTCCCTCTCTCCCTCTTTTGCTCTCTCTCTCTCTGTCTCTGACTCTCTCTCTCTCTCTCTCTCTCTCTCTCTCTCTCTCTCTTTTGCTCTCTCTCTCTGCACATGATGTTAATGAGAAATCTGAACTCCTTTGTCTGGAAAGCACTGTGACCTTTTATTTATTTAAAAAAAAAAAAAAAAAAAGAAAAACAAACTGCTGACACTGGGGACTCCTTCCATAAACATTAAATAAACATCTCCTGTCAACCTTTACATCAACAATTAAATGCTTTCTTAAGCAACCGGTTCTTTTTTGCGAGCATTATTCAGAATGTCACCTATGTATGGATCAGCGTTGTTTTTGTGAAGAGCATATGAGTAGGAAAAAACGGTGTGTAGTAAACACGTTACACTGACGCGGCATGTGGATGTGATTCAGCAGGGAGATGAGATGAGCAAGTGCTCCGGGTGGGGTCGGGGTGTCCACGTCACTGCACCTGCCAGTCGTAACCTTTTACCTACTAGCCGTCCTGTCGGCGTCGCACATAACGCCTCGCTGCGCTCCTGCCGTGCGCACGTATCATAACATATAGACAATACAGTGGTGTGTTTACTATTTATCGTTATGTAATATTGAATTTATGTAGTCTACAATATGTATACTTTTACATTCAAAAAGGGACATTTTCTATTTATTTAAAACAAAATCTGAAAATGTGACTTTTTTTTTTTTTTTATCATTTTAAAGATTTCATACAAATTTGACATCACATCAGCTGCCTCCAGTCAGTTTGAAATTGAAATTTTTGACAAAAAACCATTTGTCAGCCTTAATCGCTGTATCTTTTTGTAACATTTAATTAAAAAATTTGTTTTAAAAACTCTGAGCTGGGTGATTGTGTAAAAAAAATGTTTTTCGAGAGTTCTTGAAATTGTGAAGTTTTGTTTTTTTTCCCAGAATTAATTTTTCCTCCTTTTTTTTTTTTTTTTTTTTTTTTTACTCAGCATAGTTTTACAGGCAGTTTGTTAGCAAATGTAATTCTCATGATGCATGCCGCGCATCGTGGAAATCGTCCAGTAGAGATGATACGATACTGACATTGCCATAAATTGCGAGTCCGTACACGGGTTCTGAGATATCGCTGGTATAATTTCTTTTTTCTCAGTTAGAAAAGCATAACTTAAAAAGGAGCACCCTTTTCAGGTGAAAGATTTGAAATATTGTAGACATTGTACATTTAAAAGGCTTTTTTATTTGTTATTAATTTAGTGTTCCTGGCGGTCCTGGCATGTCACGCATCATATACATCATATCTGAGTATCGTGATGTGATATTTTTGTGATCTTATACTTCAGTGCCTTTATTGAGCAATAATCACCCTCTGTGTGGTCACAGTGACTCCTCTTCATTGTTGATTATTTTCCTGTAACAGCGTGATCTGTATTGATTTGATTTCTCTCTCTCTCTCTCCGCTCTCCAGGCACGGACATCTCGGTCGGAGAGGAAGTCGCCATCAAGCTAGAATGCGTGAAGACGAAACATCCTCAGCTGCACATCGAGAGCAAAATCTACAAGATGATGCAAGGAGGAGGTAGGGCCCTGATTTCCCAGCATGCTTCACTGGAAACCGCTGGTGTGCGATTAAAACAAAAAGCGCCGCCCCATCTCATTCCTCGCTCATCACGTCGCTTCTCATTTACATAAAATCAATCTCCGTTCACGTTTACTGCTGCATGAAGCTCCGCCCACTGCGTTATCAACATTAGCTCCGTCCCCTGGAAAAAACCTTTTTGTCTGTCCTTGAAGGCAGGAAGACCTCGAGTCATGTCTGAGTCACGTGTTCATAGGACCAGGTGCCTTCATCTAAACCCTCACTGTCCTGCAAATCCCATGATTCTGTGCAGAAGTGAGATTTTATAAACCAATTAGTTTTTAGTCTTTAATTTCAGATTCTTTTAAAATGAGGATTTCTAGTGAATAATAGCAGGTGTAGTTCCTGAGGGGGAGTCACACCAAAAAAAAAAAAAAAAGTCACTGTTAGCATGTGTCCGTAACCTAGCAACATGGTGTCGGTAACCTAGCAACGTATATACGCAAGTATATAAGAAGACCACCTCTATTTAATTTAAAGTAGTGCAAAGACTGATTTATTTCATGTCACAGGTTCTCTCGGTCGTTTCTGCCGTGAAGGAGGTTCACAAAGGATAATTGTAGTTTGTTAGGCATAAGGAACTACACACACACACACACACACGTCTATGTTGCTTCATCTTTATCCGTTTCCTGTCTTTTCCTTCTACGTTATTCCCTTTCTATCCTTACTGTTTAGTTTGTTGTTCTTTATATTTCCTCTTTCAAATTTTTTTACATCTGTAATCAGTCTCTCTCTCTGCCGTCTTCCTTCCTCGGTCTCTTCCTTATGTTTAAATTTTTCTCTCTCCCTTTCACCTTCTCTCTCGCTCTCTCTTCCCTGCCGTCATCCTTCCCTTTATTCCTTCCTTCCTTCCTCTCTTTCCTTATGTTGTAATCTCTCTCTCTCTCTCTCTCTTCCTCCTTGTTTCCTTTCTCTCTCTCCTTAATTTTTAAACTGTTTCTCTCTCCTACTTTCTCTTTCCATTCCTTTCTGTTATTATTTCTCTCTTTCACTCGTCAGCTGTTTCGTCACTGCGAACAAAGTTTTTTCCGACTGATCCACGCAACAGCACTTGTTTTTTTAGCAGAAGCGCATCGTATGGAATCTGAGCATGCCCGGTACTAGCAGTGTTCACTCTAAACATTACCATGACGTGTGTTGAGTCACAGGTTTCACCCTGCGTCATCCTGCTTTAAAAACCCACTCGCGTACAGGGTTATAATCATCGCTTTGCCGATGTAAATCTGTAACATTTCTCTTTTTCCCTCACCGGATGGTTTTTCAGGTGCCGTGTTGTTCAGCGTGTCGTATGTATGCAAAAAAAAAAGAAAAGTTTTTACACTGCGAGATTCTCCATACACGTGCAGAGATCACACTTCGCCTCATGTAAATGTGCCCACGCACCATTTGGGACATGATAATATAATATTGATATTGTGACGGTGTCTCTCTTCTGAGGTGTTTTATAAAAAATCGAAATACATTCTTTTTGTCAGCGTTTTCAGTCATTTTTGATCTCATTATTTCTTTCATACGTCAGTCCTGTTCTCTTCCTATTTCGTCCTCCTCTCTCGCCCCTCCCCCACACAGATCACGTGAATGGGTCCAGAATGGGGGTTGTGTGTGTGAGAGAGAGGGGGGGAGGACTAGGGTATTGTCAATTGTAAAGCCACAGTTCTACGGAAGCACTCTGTATAACACCGGGGAGATGTGATGGCGTGCCATTAAGTGGAATTTATTTTTATTTTATTTTATTTTATTTTTTAAAAGTGTGTGTAAAACAGGACGGTCTGGAGTGTTATTCTGCTTATACCACGATTATAATTAGTGTTTCATTTAATTAATCTCACGTGCTTTATAGCAACGATAGTCCTACCCTCTCTCTCTCTCTCTCTCTCTCTCGCTCTCGACTCCGTCCGTAAATGTTAAGTTAATGTCTCCTAACAAAGTCACCACGTCAGTGATTTATACATTTTATAACATTAAACAGCACATTCCTAAAAAATTGGTTTATTATTAGTCTTTATGTGGAGTCTCCGTGGAGGAGCTGTTACTACAGGAACGGTAACGTGTCAGAACAGGCGCGTTAAACTTTGAGAACCGCTGGTCTAAAGCACTTGTGAGACGGTGGCTCTACTCGGCGCCATGATTTACGTCTCAAACGTCTTAACGTCCTTAATTCAGGATCAGGTCACTGTACAGACGACATTCTTCTGATGAATCTGTCATCGGGAAGGAGGCATACAGACGACCCAAACCCTTCCCAGACGAGTTTATAGACACGACGCGCGGGTTCTTTTCGGAGATGCCAGTTTCCTGACTTCATTCATCAGCGTGTGGTTCCTGGAGAACAGAAAGCCTAAAGCGGACCGAGACGAGATATATTTATCCTCCTGAGAGCTCGGAAAGGGCTGACCTGGAAGATGCACCAAGGAAAAATTGCTGAGCAGCGAAAGCTCCGCTCTGTACAAGGCAAAGACCAGATTTGGAACGAACACACACGCACACACACACACACACACACACACACATACTCACCAGTCAGCTGCAGCCCTCCTGAGCACTGATGGCTCTTCCGTCTGTTGCTCTTCTCCCTAAATATCACCCGGGCAGTCGGCTACAGACGGAACAGAAATATAACCGTTATTTACAGCCGCAGCCGACAATTATCTTTTTTACGCAAGTCATCAGTCTTTTTTCTTTTTATAAGTTAAAGCATTTTACTTATGCTAAACACCAAAAAGCGATTTCCAGAATTTTTGTTCAAGACCGTTTCATAGATGGACTAAAACCAGGTTTTTATTGATTTTTGACAAGTTGTAGCCAAGTATGTTTCCGAAGAGCAAAGGAAATGACCATTACATAAAGTCCGTGGTAACATAACGTAGTGAAACATGTTGACTGTTCTTCAGTTCTGTTTTTCTCCTCCCCAGTCTCCATCTTTTGACTCGGCGTGTCCTCCAAGGGCACCCTATAGATGTGTTTCATGGCCTGTGCTACTATAGTTTATGCAATACAGCCCTCCGTGTGGCGGATTAATCTCACTCCTGCCCTCTAAAAGAACGTCCTGCTCACCTCCGCGCGTGTATATCATTTCAGAGGTCACCTTCAGAGCCTCACACAGGGCTGATTTAGTCCTGTGAAGAATGAAGAGATTCTGATTTCCATGTTGTGATGACTGCCTCATTGCAGCGTTTAAAGCAGAGCTGGGTGATTTAAGTCGCAGTTCTTCAAGGCGTTTCTAGAATACACAGTGTGTACGATGATGTAAAGGTTTGCTAACAAACTGCCAGCAATACAGTAGTGTTTGATTTTAAAACACAAATCCATTGGTACTTTATTGCAGACATCTTGCTGCATGAAATAACTACTGAAAATCAGCATGGTCTGGTTTTGTTTATATTGATTAGACCTGTTTTCAAAATGAAATTGTTTCTCATTAATATTGAGATTTAGACCGCTTTGTGAAGGAATCATGAAATAAATTAGGTTTCACAGAACGGTTCATGAAATATGGGTCAATATGTGCAGTGCTTTCAGTGTTTGAACCCTTAATAAAGGGGTGCAGGGTAATAAAGCAGAGGTGGCGTGTAAAACCGGCGATCGGCCCACAAGAGAAATTATGACTGACTGTACATTTTGTCTGTACGAAACTAAATAGATGAAAAAATGCAATGAACAGACGTTTAATGCTGTAAACAAAATGTACTACAGGTTCACCACGTCTTAAAAATAAATCCTCTGGCCCAGGGATAATGATCGATTAGAACAGTAGCAGCAAATAAGGCACTAATTTAACTGGAAATAGAGCTCCAAAGTCGGCTAAAGTGGCCGCGTTAATGTGTTTCTGTAACTGTATAGCATATAATGCGTGTCTGTCGGATGATTCCTGCTGATGGCGCAGGCTCTCCATGGGGAAAAAGTGAACATGTGACCAGCGGGTCACACAGATTTGGACCTCCGGTGTTCAGACGGTGTAATTGCATGTAGATGCGTAACTAATAGAATGCTAATTTGATCATGATGCACATTAACACCCATAGTCATTAATAGTGTTTAAAAGGTCTTTAGAAGGCTGTGTAAATGTGTGGTGTGTTTTTGCAGTTGGCATCCCGACGATTAAATGGTGCGGAGCTGAAGGAGATTACAACGTGATGGTGATGGAGCTCCTCGGCCCCAGTCTGGAGGACCTGTTCAACTTCTGCTCCCGCAAATTCAGCCTCAAGACTGTTCTACTGCTGGCTGACCAGATGGTAAATCCTCACACACGCACACACATGCTGAGACACATGCTGTTAATTAGAGGGCTTGTGTAGGGAGTTGACCGCTGAAGGAACCAGTGTTCATATTGCACAGATTCGAGCGCCGTTTCCGCCGCTCTTTAGCATCGGCACTGTGAATCCTCCATCATCGGGTGACCGGTGGAGCTATCAACACGCGAGGGGATTTTTACTATAAAAGGTTTTTTTGTTCTGCTGCCGATTGAGTCATTGCTTCGTTCGTGTGGTAATTTGCATAGCAGGTTTCTCCCTCTCTTCCTTTTCTGATCATCATTAGCAGGGATGTTTTTACGATGCACTTAATTTATATATGAAATGTGCCAGAGTTATGCGAGGTTCAGCGTCCTCCGTTTCTGGTTCAGGAGGCACACTGTTACTTATTTTACGCATTGTTAAATTTCGATTCCACTTCGTAGCAAGGATTTTTGGGCGATTTCGTCAGGTACGGCGCAGGAACCACCGTAGTGCTACTGAAAGTGTATTCTCAATTCTGATTGGTCAGAAGTTCATAAAATTCCCTGAAGATTTTATTAGCAATATCATTGCTTTGTAGTTTGTTGCACCTCCCTGTCATTTTAACCTTCATGTCTCGATTTAATACAAAAAAATAATTAGAGTTATTGACTCACGGCGGTTAAACGACATTGTCATCTAGCCCCAGGGTTTTTTTTTTGTTTTTTTTTCTTTTTTCTTTGGGTTAAAGGCTACCTGCAATTTAACGAGCCAGCTCTTGTGCAGTAGGAACACTGGTCATGTCCATATAGGGCGCTGGCTTTCTCTGAAGGGCCACACGGTGACCCTTGACTCTTTTATTCCTGTACGTCATGAAGAAAAGGATCAACCAGAAATAAGACTACATGTAACATTTGCAGTAAAGATTTGGTAGCACCAGATGAGGCGACAGTTTATCTGGAACTAGAGCTCCAACATCGGCTAAAGTGTCCGCCTTGACAATTTAATGCATGTCTGTCATGATGCTTCAGGAGTGCAGATGATTCCTGCTAATGGCACAGGCTCTCCATCATGTGACCAGCGGGTTGTACAGATTGGGACCGCAGGTGTTCAGACAGTGTAATTGCATTAGATGCGTATTTAATAGAATGCTAATTTCCGCAGTGTCACATTTTTGCATCATGATGCATCGTTACACGTGTCGCGTGTGTGTGTGTGTGTGTGTGTGTGTGCGCTTTTCAGATCAGCCGTATTGAGTACATCCACTCGAAGAACTTCATCCACAGAGACGTGAAGCCCGATAACTTCCTCATGGGCCTGGGGAAGAAAGGCAACCTCGTTTACATCATCGACTTCGGCCTGGCCAAGAAGTACAGAGACGCTCGGACACACCAGCACATACCGTACAGAGAGAACAAGAACCTGACCGGCACGGCACGTTACGCCTCCATCAACACACATCTGGGCATAGGTACGCGCGCACACTTACACTTTACAGAGAACCAGAGTAACCAGACCAAACGCACAGCGAGTCTGCTCTTCGGTGAGGGTGATCGTTTTTGAATTTCCGTCTCCCCCCCCCCCACAGAGCAGAGCAGAAGAGACGATCTGGAGTCACTCGGCTACGTGCTCATGTACTTCAACCTTGGCTCTCTGCCCTGGCAAGGACTAAAGGCTGCGACCAAGAGGCAGAAATACGAGCGGATCAGCGAGAAGAAGATGTCCACGCCTATCGAAGTGCTGTGCAAAGGATACCCATGTAGGTTCTCATTGTGATTAGGTTCTCTTCACGTGCTCTAACAGGACCTGGGTCTCAAATCAACACACTTGTATAGTGTTAACCCTGGTCAGTGCATATGTGTGTTTATCATTATGTGTACGGTAAGGTCCTTCTTATTGCGATAGGGATGTTGTGTATAAAATTATATGTAATACTTCCCAGCTCGGCTTTAGACATTCCGTTAAAAAAAGGAATGCTGATGTCGGAATGCTAGTTTATACCGGTGATGAGGCCACAGTGCAAAGCTTTTCCTTTAGCTGATTAAAAAATATCTTCTACGCTAATAGTGTGATTTGAGACACAGCCCTAGGCGTGGTTCAGTTTGTGTGAATTTTCTTACTTTAGCCCTTCCTCTCTGTCTCCTCACAGCGGAGTTCGCAACGTACCTCAACTTCTGCCGCTCCTTACGCTTCGACGACAAGCCCGACTACTCCTACCTGCGACAGCTCTTCAGGAACCTCTTCCACAGACAGGGATTCTCCTACGACTACGTGTTCGACTGGAACATGCTGAAATTTGTGCGTGGCCGCAGACCAGGCTTCACTTTAGCTTGTTAGAGTTAAACCATGCAGTGAACTGATCCGAGTTTATAAAGCCTCTGTTCGGCTGTGTTGTTTCGTGTGTGGGGCTGATGAAGGTGTGCTGTGTCAACAGGAAGTTATACGGTAACAGAACGACCCGTTCAGTGGCGTTAAGAGTTTCTGCTTCCGACCCAAAGTTCATTATTTTCCTATAAAAACACATCCAGAAGTATTTTTACTTTACTTCCACCACAGCAACGTGTCAAAGATTGCAATTTTCAGTTTAGTAAAGAACGTCATACTTTTAGTAGTTGATAACTAAAGTTAGTCTTATGGCGAGTCTTTGAAACTAGTTAGTCACAGGCTAGTTAAATTTACCTTGTTTTGGAGTGTCTGAGAAACTAGTTGTGTACCGATAGTTAAAATGTAATGGATGGTCCATGGGACTAGTTTAATTCCAGCTGGTTAAATTAATTTAGTTTGAGAAACTAGTTACTTACAGATAGTCAAGTAACATTTTTGGTGTGGTTCGTCTGCAAAGCTAGTTACTTACAGATGGTTAGATTAATGTAATGGGATGTCCATGAAACTAGTTAGATATAGCTAGTTAGATTTAATGTGAATCATCACCGAAAGTCATTACAGATAGTAGTTACATTTGTTTCTTGAGGAACTAGATGGTTAACGCTAGATACATTCATTGTTTTGGGACATCAGTGAAACTAGTTAGTAGCAGATAATTTAACTTTAATTGTTATCGGCCATTTCTAAAACTAGTCAGTTACAGCTAGTTAGATTTAACTTCTTGTTGTGGCATGTCTGCGAAACTAGTTGGGTAATGATACTTAATATCCTCGAAACTAGTCCGCTACAGCTAGTTAAATTATTTTTTTGTAGAACGGCCGTGGAGCTTGTTAAAGTCGGTGTGTTGTAACCTCAATGGTTAGATTTCCGAGAGATTTTACCTGTGGTCTTGTTTCCCCCCGTGCGTGTGTGTCTTTAGGGAGCGAACAGAGCGGCGGAGGATGCCGAGAGGGAGAGGAGGGATCGAGAGGAGCGTTTGAGACACAGCAGGAATCCGGCAGCCAGAGGAATACCGTCGGCCTCCAGCAGACCCAGAGGAACGCAGGACGTAGCAGCGCCCGCTCCACTCACACCCACCTCACACACAGGTGAGCGTGAATGCTCAGCAGACCGAATAAACATGCATCGGTGACTGCCTGGAGATTACTGGGACCCCCAACACTGCATTTTACAGAGTGTTCGGCATATTGCATTTAGACCTGTAAGGAAAATTTTAGGTATTTTGTGGTGCAGGAGTCGCATCCAACAATAAACCGCCCGCTTGTATGGAAATTTTGAACTTTGGATGTTTGATTGGTACAAATGTGGTGGAGGAATATTTAAAAAATTTAAATAACAGCAAGTTCAAATTCCACTCTGGTCCCAAACCATATGCTGTTTTACTAGCTAGTTTAGAACATTCCCTTCATGTTCTCTAACCGCTGTCGAGCTGGAGACCGAACAGTTCTTGCTGAGAACTCGTGCCATGTATGCGACCTCACTCTCGATCTGAAGTGTGTGGAAAATCTTGTTTTCATGCCCGTTTACACCACCGAGCTTTATTTCCTGTGTTGCCAGTGACATTTGTGGTTTTCGGTAGCAGTAGAGCGTTTCCCCTGGGTTCTTGTGATTTTTTGTTTGTGTTCTCAGCTGAGAGGAAGTGGTAAAGTCTTTACACATGCTCCCTCTAAACAGGAAGTCATGACACGCTGTCGCTCTGATGGACGAACCGATGTTCCTCATTTGTCAGACGGAGGAACTAACCAGGGCGTCTAACGTTCATAATCGTAGTGCGTCAGAAAATGTGTAGCAATCGGTTGTCATGGGGCGTAAACTGGCGACAACGCGACTCCGCGTTCTAGTTCTGCTTAATTTTCCTCCACCACTTAAATTCCAGATTTAATGTAATAATAAGAGACTGGTGTTTATGATGTCAGTAACGCATGTATGTGTACCGCGAGTGACTAGAGACCAAAGGAACATTCCTTGCACTGGCCTTCTACAGTGCATGTATTTTCATAAAAATAAAAAAAAATCCTTACTGTTTTTCTGGCATTTTGTTAAACTTGGATAGATATCATCTTTAAATATCGTGCCAAGATATCTTTTGGCATATCAAGCACCTCTAGGTTAAAGCGGTGGTCTAAACATTGTTGGTCTAATTACGGTCTGTGCTTCATGCTAACGTCACTCTAACGCCAACACTCTTTCAGGCATGGAGCGTGAGCGGAAGGTCAGCATGCGGTTACACCGCGGCGCTCCGGTGAACATCTCCTCCTCTGACCTGACCGGCCGACAGGACACCTCCAGAATGTCCACGTCACAGGTACGATTCCCGCTCGCGCCACGCTTCCCTTCTTCCCTCCCTGAGCTTTACCGTCGTCGTTGCTGTGTACGCTGCCGTGTGGCTGTAATCGTGGCCGGGGTGCTACTTCCTGCTCTTCCGTGGCTCCCTGTCTTTGTTTTCCTTGCCTTCCGTATGCAACTGAGCGACACGGTTAAGCTTTGCGGCGCTTTTCCTCATTTGTAGAGGAGGCGGCGGTAGGGAGCCTTGCGAGAGCACTACGATGCTGTTTAAGTACTAAGGCTTGGCACAGAGCTTTAATTTAATTTACTAGCTGCAAACACGTCCAGTTAAAAACACGGTTTTAAACTATAAAAGTCTTAAAACAACAACCTTAAAATAGAAAAGATACAGAATCTTGTTCGACATGTAACTAATATATCTTTCTAAATTAGTATTTTGTTAATGGCGACATGTCGAGACATGTTATTTGCTGTACTTTATAAACCAGACAAGCTACTATTACGTAAATCTCTCCTGTTTGCTTAGTTTCGTGATCAGTATTTAAAAAAAAAAAAAAAAAACTTGATTTTTATTTTTTTGGTTCTCCATTCCAAGCAGAAGCACTGTGTTGTAATGTGCTTGCCATTGTTTTTCTTTACATCCTCAATGTCTTTCCCCTTCCTGTTCCTCTTCCTCCTCCAACCCGCCCACTTCAGAATAGCATTCCCTTCGAATTCCATGGAAAATAGAGAGGCAGCAGCGGGTGAGTGACGCTCGGCTGCCATTTTGTGTGGCTGCGTTTTCCTGCACTCGATCACAAACACTTCCTGCCCCGCGCTCCCTCACGCTGTATAATCCTAGCACTTCCTTTTTGTTTTTGTTTGGTTTGTAATGTAAGGAATCGAATTTAAACCGCCTACAGTGCCGTCACGTTTATTCCCGTTATCGCTCCCTCTGCTGTCTAAATGACGCAGTCACAGTTTGGAAAAACTAAGATGAATCGGGGTTCATTTTTTCCCCCCATCGATTCCAATCATCATTCATGTTATACCGGGATTCATCATTGCGTGGTGCATCGTTACCTGCCTGCTGCTACTATTGAAAAGATGACGAATTGTAAAGGCGACCTGTGACTTGCAGCTGCACTACGGTTGTAGAAAACTAAACACCTTCTGACCAATCAGAGTCCAGAATTAAATGTGCTGTGGTGTAAAGTATAATAAATCTATTACTGCAGGATCTTCAAGCAGATTAATCTAGGACTGCTAGATGGTTGCTAAGGAAAAAACTCATTTTTGCTCAGTTAACTAATAACATGTATGATTCTAGCATCACTTCACTTCGCTCGCTAATGTGAAGTCTAACAGGAGCAGCGAGACGTCAGGTGGTTAAGTGGGAAATAAAATCGTCCCGCTGCTGATTGAATCTTCTCAGCCCTGCGGCGCTCTTCACTCGGAGGGTTTTTTTTTTTTTAAATCAAGATGAGATTTGGATGCAAACGAACATCGCACGGCGACGCAAACGTCGGCCACGTGTCCCCTCTGCAGGCATTCTGGAGGCCGTGGAACTGAGCCGACTTCCTTTAGCTAAAGATCAAACTGCAGTTCAGACGGGTTGGATGATGATGATGATGATGATGATGATGTCACCCTGATTCTGTATCATAATAAGGAAATATAACTTTATACCAGTGCAGATTAAAGAGGGACTTTAGACCGGAATTCGATTCAACAATTCGTGCTCACTATAAAATAAACACACAACCCCCGCGTAATCTACAGCATCTCTTATTGTACACGGAGCGTGGGAACAGAGAATTAATCAGTGTGCTGGTGGAGTTTTGGCCCTACATGGTCTTGAATTCCCACCAGTCCATCTGCTGGAGCCGAGTCTTCCGGTAATATGAATAATCTTACTGCGCCTGCCATCTGGAGCTCCCATCACAGAAGTAAAAATCCGGCTTGACCAAGTCTCGTCACTCCTGACCTGAAACCGTGTTGGGAGACGTCACCGAGCGCACGGACTCCAGCTGCACCGGTGTTTTATCGCTCTCCTGAACGCAGCGTGTGTCTGAGGTGGAGTGAAGGACTAGGATTAACCCATGCGCTTCGCTCGCACCGCTTTTTGCGCCGCTTTGACCGCCTGCAACCCTGCCGAGCTGCACGAGGCTTTTCTTTTAATCCCCACCTGCGTGCTTGGCGCGCGTTTCTCCGACGCTCCCGAACACGCAGGTATGACTATTAAAAGCCACCTCGCCTTCACCGACCCCGCCCTTGACCCAAATGAAACCTTGTTTATAAACCGACGGGGCTGCATCGTGCGTCTTAGCGCGGTCCGAAATGATAAAGACTTAAAGTCTTAATCAGCTTTAATTCGCCTCGTCACTACGATAAAATCCCGATATCCATTTTGTACTGAATCTTTACATCTAAAATATTTTAAATACTGAACTTTATGTTCTTTTTTTCCCCCCCAACACAACATCCCACCTGTTCATAACCAACACAAATATTGTTCCACGTGATCATGTGTCGTAGAAATATCTTCGAGTGTCGTGATTTGTATATATCGTCCAGCCTTCTACGGAAGCCATTGTAATGTTTAAACGTGAACGTTAAAGAGAGAGAGAGCGAGAGAGTCTCTCCGGTCCCGCCCAGAAAGCACGGCTCTCTCATTCCCTCCGCTCTCAGTAACGGATGGCTCTGGATTCGTTGAGATTTCCATATCCTCTAACGCTGACCATGTTCACATGGACCCTGATAATCTGTTAATGATCACATTCGGCTCGATCAGTGTGAAATTTCCTGATGCACACCACTTTATCCGAGTGAACTCCCCATTCCGATGGAGACTTGGATCCAGTCGATGTAAACCTCTAAAACTCTCGACCAGGTTACCTTCTGCGCGTGCTCCGTACACCTTCGCCCAGCCATGCCATCGAGACGCTTTACGGAACTTCGCAGGCGCTTTCAAACCGGAGGAGCTTTTCATAGTTCTTAGAACTGTTGGACGTACCCCCTCACGTTTGTGTTCGCACTGCAGGAACCGAACAATTACAGTTTTTAGACCGCCGTTTGCTGGCACGTTTTCAGGGTCGGTACTCTCCCAGCGCAATACCACGATCAGCAAAAAAAATCACCACCGATGGATTCCTTGTAAACAGCAGCTCTTAACGTTGGCGTTAAAAATGGATGAATAAATCCGTGACGTCCTGAGCCTCTTCAACGCTGGGGGGGGCGTTAAACGGTAAACGGAACGTTCGGAATCGCAGATCGGGATGAAGTCATTCTGAACGTACGTACTCTTAGTCATGCTTTAGACGTTAATCGAGGTTTTGTGTCCTGTCTTTGTATAACAAGGCTCCTGGTCTCTCTCTCTGGCATGGGGTGTGTGCGCGCATGTGTGCATGTAAACTATAAGATTTAATTCCCGCTTCACTGCTGCAGCCATCGGGTTTTACATCACGTAACCCTGCACTGCTTTACGCTGTCTCTAAGTAATCCTTTAATCCTGCCTATAAGTGTGTAAGTATAATTCTGTTCTGCTTCCTTTTCATGTCGTAAGTAAGTGGCTGATTGTAACACTTATGTTTAAATGGTTTATAATGAGCTCTTAAATTCCTGAGAGAAATGAGAGACATGAAGCAGCTTTCCAGAGTTTCGGTTCCTGCTCCAGAGTAGCTCCTTTCCTAGAGATGTACCGATGCTGTAAACACGAGGCAGACAGAATGACCGAGCCTCTGAGCCTCTTTCCCCCTCCGTTTAACCGACAAGAGATCACTGCGTGTGTTCGGTAGAACAGGAACTCGAGCGTTTCCTCCAGGTCTCGGCGCTGGTTGCTCCTCCTCAGCCTTCTCTTCTGCCGTCATCTTTTCCACTTCCTGTTTGTGATCGGCTCCAGATGTTGCTAAACAGCAGATAAGAGCGACATGTGTTTCACACGTGCACGTAGGAGTACTACACCATGTAAAACGATCACTTCCTGTTATTGGAGGACGTGTAAAACGGCCGGGTGTGTAACGAAAAAACAAACACTGTTTATTTTGCGCTCTCGCTCAGAAACAGAAACGTCCTGGAGTGTAAGGGGTTAAACGGTGACTGAGCGCCCCACACACACACACAGCATATTTACACAGGGCTCCATATCTAAAGGACGTGTATCGATTAACAATCACAGATATGGATCATTAACTCTTTTACTGCATCACTACGTCTTTGTCTCCAGCTGTGTCACTCGCAGTCTGTTTCTGACACACAGCGACAAAGACCGAGCTATTAAAATAAATCTGTCTGTGTTGCTTGCCCTGTGTTTTTTCCATTCCTGTCTTTCTGTCTCTCTCTCTCTCTCTCTCTCATATATTCATTCTCCCTCTCCTCCTACTGATGGAAATAAAACTGCAGCTGTATCCCAATCACTTCGATGTAAAAATAATAATGAGCTTTATGGTTTAACAGCTCCTGGATTTTAGTGATTTCAGTTTAAAGACCGTTGATCCTCAGCGCGCTGTGCTTGTGCGCGCGCGCATATGATCGTCTCGGTGCCTTTTTGCTGCGACTGCGTGTGAGATAACTGACTGTGTGTGTTTGTGTTCCATCAGGCTCTGTCCCGTGTCACTCCGAGCGGCCTGCAGTCTGCTGTTCCTCGATGAGCGTCTGCGCAGCCGCAGTCACCCTGAGCAAATCAAAGCCACACACAGACTCGACTTTTCTTTTATTTTCCTGAACACACTAACACAAACTGTCACTGAGGGAGACACACACACACACACACACACACACACCCACCCACACAGTCTCTCTCGGTTTGTCTCTCTCTCTGTCTCTCTCTCACATTCTCACGCAGCCACACTGGAAATCCAATCAAACAGCCGAGGCACGTGGTCGCCACGTGCTTCTCCACTCGGATGGACGAAGATCTCTGAAGTGGGCAGGGCTTTGACTGAAGGGGGCGGGGTATAATGTTTCTCTGCCTGTGAGTCATGCACAGTGGGCGGAGCCATCGCGAGCAGTGCAAAAAATATCTAAAATAACTCCTCCACTCGGCTTCAGACGAAGCTGTACTTACTGATAGCCATCGATCTCGTGTTTCTCTCAACTGTTCATGATTTAAAATTTTTTAATCCTTACACTTATTTTTTTCCTCTATCTCTCGTTTATTAAAAAAGATTAAACTCCGTTTTCACCAGCTGCAGGTGTGCTGATTGATGGCAGTTAAGGCTTTGAGAAGTTCTCACAAAAAACAAAAAAAAAAATTTCAGCTGGGAGAAAGCGGAGAGTAGACACCAGTTAGCGCTCTTTTTTTATTTTTGTTTGTTTGATAACTTTTTTTTTCTCTTCCTTTTTGCGGAAATCAGTGCAAAACTCCAAGTCGTCGATTACGTTTTTAAGACTTCAGA
Organism: Notoglanidium macrostoma; assembly: GCA_030068235.1. Classification (NCBI taxonomy): domain Eukaryota; kingdom Metazoa; phylum Chordata; class Actinopteri; order Siluriformes; family Auchenoglanididae; genus Notoglanidium; species Notoglanidium macrostoma. The sequence goes on from JAQQZR010000008.1 coordinate 2,077,682, forward strand.
CCAGACCCGTCGTGGGGAAATAACCAACGTTTTGACCTTGCAGTTTATTTGTCGTGAGGCGCGAGTAAAAGCGATCAGAACGCAGTCGCACCAGAATTCTTTGACATTTTTAAGTGTTCCATCTTTTCCCCTCCCAGAAGCTGTGAAGTTCATGGCATGTTGCTGCAGTCAGCTCCCCCCCCCCCCGGGATCACATGGAGGTGTGTGAGGTTTGGACTCATGGCCTCGTTGTGCGTTTGTGTTACAGGGAGTATTAGCATGTTGATTTGGTTTTTTTTTTTTTATGATGCTAGAGTCCAGGAATTGAATGCGATAACTATAATGATGATCTTCAAGAGACACGAAGTCATCTGTGCCCTTTAACCATTTCTTTTTTTACTTTTTAACCTTCTGAATTTTTATTTGCTAAACATTACCCAGGCCTTTAGGCTAAATTTCGGACGGTGCTCGGAGTTGTAAAACGGAAAGCGGCTCTTGAGGGCAGTTGCTTGTTTAGGCGTTTCGGTGTAGATGGGAAGGGGGCGGGGCTTAGTGCTGAGAAATCTTTCATTCTGTTGTCTTGTATATAGGATGTGTAGTTGATTGCGAGGTACCCTTTATTTCCCCCCTCTAGTCTTGTGAGTGTGTGTGTGTACTGGGAGTGTGTGTTGACAGTCTTCAGTGCTCCTGTGTTTCCAGTACACTTTTTAACATGTAATACTTTGTAGTGACATTTAGATGATCGATTAACTTTTAAAGCCACTGAGTGTTTTTTTTTTCCGTTCTGCGGTTATTTATCACTGCAGACCATTTCAAAGTGTACAAACGTTTGTTTTTCAGAAAGCTCAAGGACAGTGGTCAGAGTTAACAGAGTTTCTCAGGGTGGGGTTTGCTAAAAGTGTTTAATCCAGAAAACCTCTGCGACTATGGAAAGTAAGCTTGTGTGAGTATTCAGCGAGTTCAGCCGGACTGTGAAAAGAGGGACTGTGTAAAGTTGCACCTTGTGGTGTAAAGATCTACCGTGAACATAAAATAACTATGGACTCGAACGTGAGCTGTGTACAGATGAACATCACGTCATGATTACATTGCCTCACTCGTTTCGACTCGTTTTAGTGCGTCAGCTTTTACGGCAGAGGCCTGAAGTTGGTGCTGGTCGGTGAGCTGTAAAGATTCTTCAGAGAGAAAGCAATGGAGCGATTGACATAATGTAAAAGAGAGAGAGAGGTGTTCTCGAAGGCCGGGTTTTCTGGGAGTTAAAGCTCGAGCTGCTTATTAGTCGCCTGACTGGAGACCTGATATGATGAATTTGGTCATGGCTGATATTAATGAAAGTGTATTTTGAATACGACGGTGCGCACCGAGCCATCCCCCCACCCCGTCACCGGCCTACACAAATAAATTAAGACTCTGAGCGGACACAAAAAGGTCAAAACGTTTCCTCCATTACTGAAATGGTTTCATTATTTATATGAACAAAGATCAAAATATGTGTTTTTCAGATGCTGGTTGTTGGAAAAGTTCACAATGTGTCACTTGAGTTTTAACAAGATTCTCTTTTTCAATATTTTGAAGGCGTTTTCTTCCCAACTTTAACTGGGTCTGAATGTCCAGGTGTGTGTTATTAATCCTGCAGAAGACTTTCAGAAATGAGATGATCATTCATAAAACCATTAAAATTCTAGTTTTGTCCTGAAAAGACATTGTCTGCAACATGTAGCGTCAGTAATGAACTCTTTTTAAGCTGGGTGTTGCGTATAACATGCTAACATGTGCTTCCTCCAAGACAGTGAAGTGAAGCCAGCCAACTGCGTGTAACAAACTGCTCAGATGCCCATGATTGACAGGTGAGGGAGAGTATGCCCCTCCCACCACACGTGCTCCCTTGGCTCCCAGCCACGGATAACTGTGGCATCGTCGGGATACGAACTTTTCTCTTGCGCCACTCAGACCTAACCCTAACCCTAATTTTATCTGAGGCCTGGCATCAGACACACATCGCACAAGTGGCGTAAAGAAAAACGGATTCGAATCAGGAAATCAGTCTCCGATACAAGAATAGAGAAAATCCAATCGGAGCTACTTCAGATTCAACAAAAGCTCGACACTGCTACATGGGAAACGTACAACCTCGCAGATCTGCCAGAAAATACACTGGCAGCATCACCGACCTTGCTACACTCCTACAAAGACAGTAACGTTAGCCAAAAGAGAGCTCTACTGTAGATGCAATGCGAAATGCTGGCATTAGCGGTTTCTTCCAGAGCTTGCTGTCCAACACTTCTAGCTGGTCGAAGGCAATAGCTAAAGCAATTGGTTACATTATTTCATTTATTTTCTTTATTTCATGGACTCAAGCACATGACCCAATAACACAATACCGAACCGAATTGCATTGGATTAGACGTATTAAGATGCCGATCGTATCGTCTGAAAAGCCAGCAGTCTACCTCCGGAATACGTGACGCTTCCCTGGCGGTGTTTCATTTGGCTCGCAATCTTTAAAGGCTGAAAAATCTTGTGAAGTTTAAAAGCAGATGATAACGAGTGCTATTGAGGGGTGACGGGATGGTCAGTGCTTTGCATTGCGATAAGGGACTCACGGCCAAGGTGCATACTGATGACCTCACTGGTGCGAGTAAGACTACGTGAATGATTCATTACTCAGAGTGCATCAGGATGATGGGTTTGTTATAGCAGGATGTGTGAGGCAGGAAGTCTGGCCGAGATCAATATCACTACCGACGTCAAGCCCACAACGCTGCAGCAGTTGAAAATAAATGAGATTTCTGGAAGGTTCATTTTGTTTCACTTTAATCGTCTTGTAACGGCAAGTACACGACTGTTCTGTTCTGCTTCTTCTGATAAACAACAAACTGCCTGTCTGTCGTCTCTGGTTTAGTTTCGTTTTCTTAGACAGACCATTTGTGCAATTCATCCTCTCCTTTTGAGTATTCACTGAGGACAGAGAGAGAGAGAGAAAGGCAAGGAGAGCGAGAGAGAGATATACATAGAGAGAGAAAGAGACAAAGAGAGAGAGACTGTTAGAGCCTGAGCAGGACAGAGAGAATAAGAGACAGTGATAGAGAGAGACAAAGAAGGACAAGGGCAGACAGAAGGAGGGAGAAAGGAAAAGAATATGAGTGAGAAAGAGACAGATGGAGAGAGAGATAGAGAGAGACAGATGGGGAGTGAGAGAAAGAAATAGAGAGACAGAGAGAGAGAGATTGGGGTATAGAATGAGAGACAAAGATGGAGATGGAGAAAGAGACAGAAACAGAGATAGAGTAAATGTTATTTTACACAAACCGTATCTGACCTTTAGTTTGCAAGTTAACAACTGCATGTGTGTGTGTGTGTGTGTGTGTGTGTGTGTGTGTGTGTGTGTGTGTGTGTGTGTGTGTGTGTGTGTGTGTGTGTCAGCTTTGGAAGCTGAGGTGAGAGAGCCGGACAGCGTCTCTGTCTTTAGGTAGAGATGAAGCAGTGGCTAAATCCCACTGCACCACTTTTAGCAGGCAGCTGAACTGCATTGTGGGTAATGCAGGACACTCTTAACCAAAGTGAAAGTATACAAAGGTGTTAATGCAGGAATGTTAGGTAACCTGTGTGGTGATACCGTAAGACAAGGTTTGATTAGATGGTCATATTAACATAATCTTTATGGCTGTTGATGCAGGAAGTCATGTCACTCAGTAAACTCACTCTTTGAACATTTTATTCATTTGAACTCGTTATAGACGTTCTCGAGTTTGCATACGTTTAGCTTCATAGTCGACTGTGTACGATTTTTTTTCTCCCTAAACGTTTTAGAGAAGATAATTTACTGAAGGTCTGGGCAAGGAAACTTTTGATTAACATTTTCGATTAATTCACATCTGCTGCAGATGATCAGAAATGAGAAAGTAATTATATTAGGGCACCGTGAGGAGGAATGGATGGAGCCGGTTATTCTCTCTCTCTCTCTCTCTCTCTCTCTCTCTTTCTCTCTCTCTCTTTCTCTCTCTCTCTCTTTCTCTGTCTCTCTCTCCTGGAAGTGAAGGGCAAGAGGAGTGTAAATTGAATGCATAACAATGTTTTCAGCCCTAAATGAGGACTGAGAGGCAGCACCAACCTCTGATCTGTCCATCCAATCAGCCCCACTCAGACTAAATCACCAGATTTTATCACTTCACGAAACAAATGACTTTTTATATATCGTCTGGATATCAGCACACAGAGAAATATTTTAATTTAGAACTGGGGAGTTCGGGAGTTTAATGCTGGAGAGCGAGACCTGTGTGTAACCGAGAGAGGAAGATATCTGTTCTCTTCATCGGCCACGTCTCTGTCCAACTCCGTCTCCATATCTGTCTTTAATTATCTGTCAAACAAAAACCTTTTTCATTCACCGAATAGCTGCTATACATTATAAATGAATCTGTCAGTCAAACAGCAGGGTTCTCTCTCTCTCTCTCTCTCTCTCTCTCTCTCTCTCTCTCTCTCTCTCTCTCTCTCTCCCTCTCTCTCGCGCTC
>JAQQZR010000008.1:2105084-2130745 GCA_030068235.1 Notoglanidium macrostoma
CACAGGGCCGACACAGACAAACAGCCACACACGCTCGCATTCACACCTATGGGCAATTTAGAGTAGCCAGTCGACCTGATCCGCATGTCTTTGGACCGTGGGAGGAAACCGGAGCATCCGGAGGAAACCCACGCATGCACGGGGAGAACATGCAAACTCCGCACAGAAAGGCGCCCTGGGTGCTGTGAGGCGACAGTGCTAACCACCGCACCACCGTGCACATATATGTATACATATGCTGAATAAATGAAGCATGTAGCTAAATAACACGGCCGACCTTATGGTCTCAGAAAGAAGACCAAAAAAAGTGAAAGAAGGACAGACACGATAGTCCAGTTTCCCAGATATATTTTTTTATTTAGAAACATTAGATGGTCTGACTATGGAAACATACATCAGTGTGAGAATCCATCTTTAAAAACAGCACAAATGTTTCTGGTACGTATGAAACTGAGCAGATTGTTGTCAGATAACTTTCACCGTGCTATATCAGAATAAATCTACCCATCAAGAAGGCGAAGAAGTAGTTTTAGGTAATATTCTCCCTACTAGCCCAGGTACATGCAAATAAATATACAGTGCATAAAGAAAGCCCGACTCTGAAAGCCTAACTTGCGCTTAATCAGAAAAAACGTAACCCATAGCTTCTCATGGAGTAAAGTGACGAAACATAAAACAGGCAGATTGCGTATGGCATTAGTGATTCTTTCCGGAAACCAGGATACCAAACTCCTGGATGCTGATTTCTTTGTTCTGGTACTGCTGTAGCTGGCGCTTCGTGATGGTCCCGGATCGCAGAGCATCCTCGATGGAGAACTTTTTGCCCGATTTTCTGTCATGAAGAACAGACGACTCTCCACCTGGACCCTTGACGCTGATCTCCTCCCAGTCGCATTCCTGACTCTGGAGATTGACGAACATTTTCCAGTCGATCAGCCCCAGCTTGTACGCCTCCTCAGGCCTCATCTCTTTGCCCGTCTCCGGGTCGATGACGACGATAGAACGGCGGAGGTGGCTTTCCCTCTGCTCTCTCTTCACCCTCACGGCAGACAGGTTCTTTTGTAGCCTGTCAATTTCTTCATCTTTCTCGGTTGTGACGCGTCTCAGGTCTTGGAGCTCCTTCTGCAACGCCATTAACCGTATTTCCAGGTTCCTGCTGTTGTCCATTGGCGTGGACTCTGTGATTTGCCTGGTTTCCTTTGTGGTGATCTGGATCTCGGTCTGGAGTTTTCTGATCTCGTTCTGTAGACGTTGGTTCTCTTGGAGAAGCCTGCCGCTCTCGTCACGGACGTAGTCGAGCTCCTTGGACGACTTTGTGTGCGTGAACTCCATTTCACTCAGCCTGGTGGTGAAGGTACTGAGCTCGATGTCCAGCTCTTGTCTGCGTTTCGTTTCTTCCTCAAGGCTCCTCTTCAGCCTCTCAATCTCGAGCTCGGCTTCTGGATCTTTCTCCACTTGGACCTTCTCCGTGCAAACGACTTTCTCCCGGACCTCCATTCTCTCCAACGTTTGTAGTTGCTGAAGGACAGCGTTGTACTCTTTCTCCAGAAGCAGGCGCTTGTGCCTCTCTTCCTCAACCTGAAGGCGTAAGATGGAATGCTCTTTCTCCTGCTGGGGGTCTTGTTGCAGGACGACCTTTTGTTTGACTGTAACCTTCTCTCTGGTTTCTTTGTCCCTGATCTCGAGTTCACTAAGCCGGACTCTCAGCCTCTGAATTTCAAGCTCGGATTCCCGTCGGTATCTGCGCTCACGTTCAAGCTCCTCCAGCTGGAGATCCAGATCAGCCTTCTGACGCTGCAGTCTGGCCAACTCGTCTTTCAGGAGTTCCCTCTGTTTCACCTCAGTATTGATGTTCTGAGTGAAGGTCACACATTCGGCCTTCAGCACTGGATCTTCTTCCATCTTCACCACTTCTTGTTGCACAAGCTTCTCTCTGACCTGTGATAAGTCGATCTTCTTGATCCTGATCCTCTCTTCATTGGTAGATCGCTCTCTCTCCAGATCCAAGCGCTTCCTCTGTTCCTCGGCTAGCCTCTTCTTGAGGGTCTCGATTTCTTCTTTGGTTTTAGGGTCCTCTCTGTACTGAAGGACCTCGTTAACCACCTCTTTGGTCTGCACCTGGGGTTGGGTATCTCTCCACCTCTGAATCTCATCCCTCAGTTGGACTATCTCTATTTCAAATTTCTCGGTCAGGCGCGTCTTGTCCACAATTTCATTTCGGAGCTTCTCCAGCTCTCTTTCGGTTTCTGGATCGATCTTGTACTTGATGACCTCCTTGATGATTTCCTTGATTTCGACTTGCGGGCCTCTGTTCCGCAGCACCGACAGCTCATCGTGAGTGGACTTCAGATGGAGCTCGGTGTCTCTGTATCTTCTCTGTGCTTCTACAAGTTCGAGTCTGAGATTGGCGACCTCTGCCTCCGCCTTGGGATCGGGCCTGACGATCTCACGCATTTTCTCCTGAATGATGACCTTCGACTTTTCCTCCTCGAGGCTCGTGATCTTTCGCTGAAAGTCGGTTCTCTCTCTCTGAATAGACATGCGCTTCGACTTTTCTTCCTCAAGCTGCCGTCTCAGGTTTTCGACCTCCCTCTCCAAAGCGATATCTTTTTCAACTTTGAGAACCTCTCTGATAGAGATCTTCTCCTCAGCCATGGCCTTTTCCTTTTCCAGACGCTTGAGCTTTTCTTGCAGGAAGCGGAGCTCGTCTTCCAGATGCTGTCGGTTGTCGATTTCTTTCTGCTTTCTGTCGATGAGTAATCTGTACTCGCTCTCGAGCTGAGGATCGTTTTGCACCCTTACGAATTCTTCCTCCTTGATGACCTCCTGCTCCTTGTTTTTCTCAGCAGCCAGGATGGTGATCTGCTTCTGGATCTGAATGACATCGTTGTCCTTGACTAGCTTTTGTCTCTTCAGCTCCTCCAGCTCTTCTCTTAGCCTTCGCACTTCCTCCTCCTGTGCACGGTCCCTTTCGATGCGCAGAACCTCTTTGACGGTGTACTGCTGAGCGCCTTCCTTCATTTCGGTCTCAATGCCACGTAGCTTCACGCGGAGAGTGTCCAGTTCGCTTTCGAGGATGCGAGTGGTCCTGCGTTCGTCCAAGAGCTTCTGCTGGACTTTGCTCATTTCTTCGTCCAGCTGAGGATCAGGGACCTTCTTGATCAGCTCTTTCTTGACAATCGTGTCCTGTGGCTTTTGTCCTTCCAGCACGTAGATGTCGGTCTGAATGGTTTTGATTTCTCTTTCGAGCTGCTGCCTTCTCAGAATCTCTTCCTCCAGCTGATTCTTAATTCTCCAGGATTCATCTCCTGAATTAGAAGATCTCACTGACTGAACGTTCTGCTGGATGACTTGCACCTCCGTTTGCTGATAAACATTACATTCACAAAAAAATCGGTTAACAAGCCAAAGATATGAAAAACAACTGAAGTTTTCCGGTGGACATTATGCCGTACCTGATTGAGAAGACTTTGCGCAAACTCAAGGTTCTGTAATCGTTGTTTGTTCACTGCATTGACCTCTGTGAATTTGGCCTCGATGGCTGCTTCCTGTTTAACACATTGGTTTAAAAAAAAGGCAAAGTGGCAATTAAAGAAGGAATATCATTAAACATGGATTCCACCAAATTCTACCAAGTTCGCTTGCTGCTGTCAGTTACTATTAGGACTCTTAATGATGCTTTATTAAGCCTGAACTCTCGGAAACGGTGCTAGTGTTGCCTGTGAGACAAATATACATCATGTGCTGGATTCTACATTTTCAGAAACGTTTTACCAGCAGTGTCTTTGTATTGTTCTTGGTCTCATCCGTCATATTCCCTTCATATTATGAAGGGAAATAGGATGCATTATGGGTTAGAGTATTAAAACTTACCTCTCCCTTGACTTTCAGTGCGGGAGACTCCAGGCGGCTCCTCTTGTACGTTTGCGAGACCAGGCCATCTTCGAGGTCGAGAATGGACCTGAACCTCTCAGCTTCGTTTTCATAATCCTGAACAAAGCCACATAGAGGAACATGTTGAGGTTTCACCGCGCTAGCTTGTTTAAACCATAAAAGATCATTCTGTGTGGGATCGTGTCACACCTTGACGGCTTGCTGGTAAACCTGTGCGTTCTTTGAGACATTGTTTAAGTCTGATTCCTTCCTTGCGAGGTCAGAGAGCAGATTCTAGGAAAAAGTTAATTGGTTTGTCAAATTTGCTCAGCCAAAAACAACATTTCAGCATTAGTAGAGAAATGAAATACACACAAGTGGTGACGTTATTAAAGTGGACTTACTCTTTGGTTTCTCAGTTTCCCATCCACCTGCTGGACCGAGTCGGTCTCATACGGCTCATAGTTCGGCACTCGGGAGAGCCAGCTGTTCAGGTTGTCATAATCGTTACGGTAATTGTTGTAGGACCCTTTAGCTCTCTGCAGAGACTGTGATCTGGAAAACCAAAGCATTTCAAAATGAGTACAGAAAAAATCAAGCTTGCACAGAGTGTGTGCCTAACTGAAACTGAAAATGTTTATCATTTTGAGGTTTTTAGCTATTAGCAGGCTTCAAGAAATATGGCTCCAGCAAAATGGCCAGGTGCATCATGGGAAACTTTCCTTTAAACATGCTCTTCTCCTCTTACACAGTAAGCAGTAAGTTACTGTGTTAATTAGGAGACTTATGAAGTGTTGAATAGAAAATATATATTCTATATCATTACCTTTTCTAATAATAATCCCTATAATTAAAAAGAACTTTTTCGGATATTAGGTACACAATGTGACGTTCCATTTTAACTAATGCACAAGCAACCCAAGTTTTCTGGAATGTCTTCCTTGACTCTATCCTGATACTAGGTAGAGTTGATAAGAGAATTGCTGTGTTTAATGATGTATACAGGTACGCAAGACGGTTGCTGCGTGTATCCTGCGGTTATTCAGAGTGATGCTTTTGCACACAGAAATTAACGCTACATGTCCACTTCGTTCAGTGCAAATGTAAATATTAACGGCGGCATAGCGTCACCTTACCCCGCATTCATTACTAAATAAACAAATTAGTATCGGGTCTTGATTAGCATCCTTATGTGCTATTCTACACAGAATTTTCTTAAAAAAAAACTCTCGTGACACATTCAATCCTACCAAAATCTTTGATTTGAGACACGGCTCAATCACGACGATGGCAGAAGGTTTTAAAGAGGCAAAGAAACGGAGCTTGAAAGGGGTTAATGTTGCTGTGAATGAAATCGCTACACATTTCACAGTTTGACTTGTCAAATGGACATGGGCGTGTTTTTAATATCACCACAAAAGGAACTCCAGCGCTTGATTGTGAACACACACGAATATGTGTTATTATGAACTATCATTAATTAGAGCCTTTTTATGTTACATACTTTGTTTCAGTAAGGAATAAATATTAAAGGTAAAACGTACCTGGTGTCGAGCTGCCTGAGAAGATTGTCGTAGCGTTTGGAAAGTTTTTGAACTTCAGCTTCCTGCCGGTCGATGTCGGGGCAGTGCTCCTGCACTCGGTTCACCATGTTATCACAGCTGAGCTTAGAGCTTCTCAGGTTACTCTCCATGTCTGGCACTATGGATTTCTTCGCCCTCAGCTCAGAGTCCATGTCCTGTATCGGGACGAATACGTAGCTTAATAAGTGTGTGTTTGATATAGCTGATAAATAATTCAGGACATTATATAGTATTGTGCTACAGTATATGCATGTAAAAGTGACATACCTATGTGACCCTTCATATCAAGTCAGGTATTAAATCACACAGGTCAGTTTTGCATCGTGGCCAACAAGGTGCGGTAGATGGAATTATACAAAATCTTCAAATTTAGCAAAAATGGGTTGATAAATACCTTATCTTCCTGATCCTTCAGCAGAATTTAGAAATTTTAATCCGAAACATTATTTTAAAGCACTTTAATGAACACTATCCAAGCTGTTACCCCAGTTTTGACTGAAAAACGTGCATTTTCTAGCTATAAACCTTAGCCTAAAATGTTGTTTTTAGTTGTAGCAGGGTCAAAACGAGGCTGAGGATTCCCCCTTTCTTATTACGTCTTATTTAAATATTCTAAAAATAAGATTCCGACGGAGTTTTCCGAGGCCCTGCTCGTAAACAGACTCGCGCGGTTGCTATAGTGGCATGCGGACATGATACAGTAAAAAAACTTGATATCAAAATGGAGCTTATTGTACCAGGAATCTGAAAATATGCAGAACTCAAATCATCCAAAATGCGACTTAACACCTGATTGGATGTGACGGATCGCATATAATTATTTGTTGTGGTGGTGATGCGTGCAATCAGCATCTTACAGCTAGCTCACGGAGATTCTTGTCCAGAGAGGTCGGGTCGGAGGGAGCGATTTCTTCTCGCGCCAGCCTGTTTTCGTACGGCGTGAGCAGGTTTTTGCAGTTCTGTATCGAGTTCTCCAGCTTGTTGGAGTTCTGAAGTCTACAGAAATAAATAAGAAAGAACATTTTATTCGCCCTTTCACCGGCGTTTCATGATTCTCATATGTGCACGTGCATGCAGGGGGAAAAGATTCCAAAACACAGAAACACGGTACGTACTTTTCGTCTGTACACTTCAGCAGCTGTTCGACCTTGTTGTATTTGTTGTGAGTCGTGTCGACCTTGCCGGAGAGCTGCGGAGCGCTGGCACACTGGGGGTTGGATTTGAGGAAAGTTTCAGCCTCACGGACTTTGGAGGTCTTCTCTGGCTCGATCCTACGGACGATGGAGGCAATGTCCTAAAAATAAATGTGATAATTCGAATGAGTAGACTGGACAAAGTCCGAAAAATCATCACTGCTTTGGATATCCTGAGAAGTATTTTCATAAAATCCCACAATGCACTGCAACAGGTCAGCGTCTCCATGATGTACGTATGTAATGCCATGTAATTTAATAAATATTTATGCCTTTGATGCGAGTAATACAATGAATAATTGCAGCAGTAAATATATAAATGAGTCAATATATTGGGAGATAATTCAATAAATTAATTACACCAAATTTGAAATATTATTTCAGCATGTTAGTGTTTCACAATAACTGTCATATTTCAGTTCATTTTTAATTTCTTAAAAATGTCTTCCATTTCATAATGAGACTTTTGTTTCACTCTGTTGAGACAGAGAGAGAGAGTGAGAGCGAGCATAAATGTCACATTTCTTACCCTCATGTTCTGCATCCTGTCAGTGGTGTCCTGCACAGCGCGGCTCTGCTCCAGAGGGGGGCGCACTTGGGAATAAATGGCTTTCTCCTGCTTATCCAGGTCATTCACCACTTTATCCAGTCCGGCCATCAGCTGGCGGCACTGCAGTTCCTGCTTATCTGTGATTCGGGTATAAGTTCTATTAAAAATAGCTTAATTACATGCATGCCGTTAGAACAGCTTAGATGAAGCAAAAAGTGTGTGAACGGCAGACGGAGAGAGATTTCTATAATGTTATAATTCTGCAGGACAAATATTATGATGATATCATGATTGTTCACACCCACCACCCGGCTCTCGCCAATCACACAACACACTTTAAAAGGAGATTGTAATGGCTTTTTACTCTGTACGTAGAATGGTCGTGTGAATGAACTGGGAACGTTCAAGATCGAACTAAAGTTTAAAGATAAAGTTCAGCCTACATCTAAAAAGCATGTTAAGCAAGCAAAAAAGTAAAGTACAAGGCACAAATGGTGTTTTGCTGTAAAAAAAAAAAAAACCTAAGAATAATCTGATAAAATCAGACATACCATGCAGGAAGCAATAAGTAGCCAATATCGATTCACATTTTTAACATTAAACCAGACAGGTTGTCCTGAAAGCACACTTCTGCCAAAAGATTTGCTGCATTATTGAACGCTGACGGCAGTTACATTAACCTGACACCAAAACGAACGGATCACAAAGGGACGATGAAGCAAAATGATAGCTGCTGTCATTGTTAATTGCATACACACCCCTTAATTTCACAAAAGGCTAATTATTTCCCTTCTTTAGGTAACAGAACAAAAATATCCACGAACCACAGGCGTCAAAGCCTGTCACGCTTTTCTTTCGACATGTCTCCGTTTATACACCCTAACAGTTCATAAACAGGTCGAGTTGTTTAAGTAGAGGAACAGAATTCTCCTATAACGTTAATTCTAGTCAGTGCCCTTTCAAAAATGCATTGTTGACTGATGTTTTTTCAATTATGGTACTCTGTCTGTATATTCAGCATGATGTGTATAGATGCCGTGACAGTTCATCTCAGGAACACACCTTGTCCACCCGGGGTGTCCTTCTTCAGGTTCGCCAGTCTGGACTGCAGCGCCGTTTTGCTGGTCGCCAACTTCTGTTTGTTGGCCTTCTGCTGGCTGACGAGACTGTAACATGGCAAAAGAAGAAATATTGTAAATACTAAAATGCTAAAAAAAAAACTCGTTTTATGATTAATTCTGTAATAACGGATTCTCTCTCCTGTTTTATATTACCGTTCCTTATACAGCCTACATCCGATATCAAATTGTATTTAAAATGATTTTTTTTATTATTTGAGATTACATCGCTCGAATGGGCCGGCTCACCCTTCCCAGAATACAAGGCGTCGTTTCTGTTTTGAATGCACGTGACGGCTACCTAGCTCTGTTCGTGAACCCATCTCAAACTTTTTCTTCATTCAGGTGTCACACTTGGAAGCTTTGAACAGAAAATGCCTCAACTTTCCTTTCTGTCGTGGCCGCAAGCTGGACGGCCGGGGCTAAACAACCATATGAGAACGGTCGAAAGGATTTACAATATAGATACTTTGACAAAATATCATCAATTTCCCGTTACAGTTTAAGATCTACAGAATAGGGTGTCGCCAGATCGTCGCAAATGATTTTTGGAATATGGACAGCATTGAAAATGGCGGCTCGCTACTTGGCGCAGAGGATTGTGGGACGGGTGAACCGACCCTTTAACAATGCCAACTATGGTTATGTGTTGTATTTACAGAAAAGATTTCCTGTGACAGAGCATCATATCAGAATCCACAATCCGGTCTGGACACCTCACTCTCACTCAGCTGTTTACTGTTTAGCTTCCGTATATTAATAGCTGTTTCGCCATTCAGTAAGCGGTGGATTACATGTTTATTACCTGGTTTTTTTTTTTACTTCTTGATTTCCCTGGATTTTACTTTTTCCCTGACGTTTCATCCCTGCCTGTTTTTTTTTCGGCCGACACATCGACTTACTTTACTTGCTAGTTACATTACCCTTGCAAAGAATAAAGCAAACATGCGAACATGTGTACATTTCAGTTTTGGACTAACATTCCTTCAATATTTGTTTTTACAGCACAGAGCTTTGGTACACATTACGCTGTCCAGGACATGCGCTGTTTAGGACTTGAGAAATTTTCTAGCCGTCGGTCCGCAAAGCTACACAGAAAGAGGAAAACTCACTTATCGGCGATGCCGACAGAGTCCGAGTCAGTTGGTGGGACGATGAAACACACTCCAGGGGCTGCCAGTGTGCGACCGGCCGAGTCCTTCACGTCCCATTTGGGTCCGTTGTTCCTCAACATTGTGTAGCGTTCTCCTCGCTGAATCGGACCCTGTGTGTTCCGTAAATAACAATCAGACGAGTCTTGATAGGAGTCCTGAAATGTTTTGCTAAATTCTTAGTAAAATCGTAGCTTTAAACGAGGCTCGCTGCTTAACGTGATGGCCTTCTTAGGGATTTAAATACATTCAACTTCACAGATCTACTCTGAGAGCAGAGGGAAAAGTGTTTGTGTAACTCATTTTCCAATAATAGTTCATGAGATGCTTTACAGAGGGACAGAAGAGAACCAGGGTTTAATACCTGCTCTGTGTCAAAGTCACACAGCGCCTCGATGGGAAGAAGCTTTTGTGGTGGACTCCTGCGGTACTTCAAGGGCAGAACCTGAAGGCTGTGGTTCTGGAGAGACTTCACTCGATCATCAAAGTGATCCATGGCCTTCCCTTGGTCCTGAACAAATAAACGCAACATTGTTTGAGACTCTCCAACCGTTTGCTCTTAACACACGATCATGCATGCGTCCATGCGTACACTCGCTCGCACACGATTATGCACACATGCTCTCTATAAAATAAACAAATATGATTAACGAAACTAAATGCCAACATGACCACATTTACATTCAGGTCCGTGAGCAAGCCGTCCAACTGGTACTGGTCTTTAAAGTCAGGGTTGTACTTCTGGGTGATTTCAGTATCCAGGCGCTTCAGCAAGTCCTGAGTGTCTCTGGCCTCCTTCTGAAACTGCACATGGCAAAAAGCGAGCCGTTAAAACTCAGACATCTAGCATTTTTAAAACATCTTGGCTCTTAAAGCTCTTAAAGCATGCGCACTATACATGTGCCTTTTCCTTACCTTGTGGTACTCATCCATGTGCTTCAGGTGGTTCTCTTCACAGATGAGCAGGTTGAGATATTCCTTCCAGTCTGCGTGGACAGCATCCATATGCGCCTGGAGACGAAACACATGACAAAGCCAAACCGATAAATAATCGGATTTCTAAACACATTTGGCGTGGAAATACATTTCACGATACTTGAAGACATTTCAACAATACACGATATGTATCACGATGTATCAGTCTGCTAACAAACAGATTGCTGACACATTTTTAATGCCTACAGAACTAAATTACTTGACAAGATACAATTTTATAAAGATAATGCAATATTCACAATATCCCAGAACATATGTAAATGATCACATTTTGTATGATATTGTAACATCATATTGCCTATCCCTGCTTTAAATCATTTTAAATTTCAACTTTTAATAGTAAATAAATAGTAAGTACATTATAATTTAAAAACATATAATAATAATCTGACTATACCTCGATGACGTTCTTTGCTGGGTGTCCCTGAGCGATGAGTTTCTCCCCATCGTCACTCAGTTTAGTGATCGTCCCCTCCTTGGATTCCAGGCACTTACCGATGAAGTTCTGTAGAAGTGGGATAAGGCAGAAAAAGTGACTGTTAGTAACCCTGGCGCCGGCAGCCATAATCCTCTATCCTTTATCCTTTTTATTGTGTCATCTGGCTTTTTGATTGTTTGGTTTTTAAGTTGCATATTGTTGTTACTATCTTTATGCCTAACTGTTCTTATGATGACGCTGCTAAATGAGGGAGTTTGCTGTTTGCCTTTAAGGCTACTGCACGTTTCCTGAGTTATATTTGATATATGATAATATACTATACTGTCGTCTATTATTTAGCTGGCTGCTGTTGTTTTTCCGGCCTGCTCTTTGAAACACATGCGCTAGAGTAATTAGAGCTTTATGGTGGTGTTGTATCAGTAACGTGCACAAAAACCCTGAATCAGTCCCTCTCTCTTGCTCGCTCACTCACTCGCCAAGTAGTCGTATATGCGTACGCTGGAACCTGGCCATTAACGGTAGCCTACAAATGCGCAGGCGGTTCTTGTACGTACTATGAAATATAAAGTGCCAGGTATGCAATATATGACAGTTTCAGGGTTATAAACTCATTAGGTTTGTTTTCATTTTGTAATAAAATGATCAAATCCTCAGATTATATTTCTATTCCAAAATATTAGTCAAGTGTTGCCTATATTTTCGTCAGTATTTCTTATGATGAAAGGCAGATGCCTGGGCTGCTGGAACTGAACACTTCGGTTCAGTCCTACAGATCACTTACTGAACACAGCAGAAGTGGTAATGTACGATTTTGATATGTGTTGATATTTTATTACAGCACCGTGAGAGACATGTACCTCGTATTGCCTCTTGCGAGCCGGGTAGTCCAGGTTGGTATCGCTCCAGTCGTACGTGATGCGTTCATCAGCCTGCTGATCCAGCCAGTAGAGCTCGTTGGTGCAGCGCTGCATGTAGTCTCTCAGACTGAGCAGGTTCTTCTGACGAGCCGTGGAACTTGCCTGGGTGTGATTCACAGAAAATACGTAAATGTACAGAGTTTGACCACATAATGCTCAACTGATCTTGATCGGAATTCTTAAATAATCTTCTAAATTCTCTGTTTAAAAGGGGCCAAGGTTTGGTCTATGTGCAATGTGGAGGCCAAGTGGAGCTTTGAATAGATGAAGACGAAAGGCAAATGTTACACACATCCTTGAACACAGATTAACTTCCTATTCAAATCCACAATCCGAGCTTTCAGTTTCATAACAACTGAAAGGAGCTACCAATGTGTGAAAATCCAAACACCAGAAAGTGAATGAAAAGGGAGCAGCAGAGTTTTACCAGGAGCTTGTTGTATTTCGGCTGCAGGCCATCAACGGACCCCTGAAACACAAATGAGAGAGTGAGATGAGTCATACGCTGTTCTCTACGATTTCAAACCTGCATTCTAGGTGTTTGTTTACATATTAACAGCGTTAATTCGGAGTTGGAAGAAGAAACAGCAGCTTTGGAACAAAACAACTCAAACACAAGAGTACAAGGCTATAATAAAAATATTATAACATGAGACGCCAGCAAGTTGGCTAAATCACCTTGTCACCCTGACTGATGTAAGGAGCCAAGGCCTCCACTTCACTGTGAAAGATATTGTGCTCTTCCACTTCATTCTCAATGGTGGGCAGGTCTTGTCCAAAGCCTTTGTTGTTGAGATTAGCCTGCATAAACACAGCACAAACACACGCCCTTTCGGATTAATAGTTGGCTTTCCCGGATAAATGACTTTATTTCCAAAACAAGAAATAGAAATAGAGAGAGAGAGAGAGAGAGAGAGAGAGAGAGAGAAGGAGATAGTCTTGCTTACTCACCATTTTCTCATCAATGACCTTGCCCCAGTTGACACTGGGAACCCCTTCAGATCGAGTCTGGTGGTAAATGGAGTTGTGATCATTACGCAGCTTCCTCACACGCTCACGCAGCTGCTTCATACTTAACAAAAAAAAAACCACACAAATGTGATTATTGTGCACTTCGTATCAGTCCACATCCTACGGATGCAAACGTCAATGTTTTAATACCAACGCAGCAAGTCAAGGATGTTGGTGGAAATTAACCAATGACTGAAAAAAAAAAAAGAAAAAAAAAAAACATGGCCAGTGTAAGAACTCTCAAATTTAAAAAGAAATTTGTTTTTAAAACATTAGTCTAGTATAAAGCAAGAAGGTATGGATACACTTGAGAATGAAGTGATTGACAGCCTTGGTGACACGCTCCACCTTGGTATTGAGAGAAGGGGGCGGGCCTACCAAATGAGTAGGTGCGCCTGATTTTGGCTCTCGTCTCTACTCCGGTTCATAATGTGACAACATAGTGGAAGAATTTTGGATTCATCTCTATAGAACAGAAGACGATGGAGCCATGTTTTTTTTACAGTCATTGGGATGAACCAAGTGTGAGCAGGGGAAGCTCATGCTCCTCAGAGCACTACTGGAAATGCTGTTAAATCAGTTACAGAATCCCAGTTTCAGTTTCTAATAAAGATACAGATGTTCAAGTTATGACTGAAATCATTTTATATATATAATAAAAAGTGAGAAAGGATGGCCATAATGGAGACTGAAATAGTTTAGTAATTCATAGGAACGAACACAAGTTCTTAAAATGCTTACAATCGTTTTTTCATTATTTGTTTTTAGAGATAGAAGATTCCTGTTTACATCAAATTGATCATACTGAAATCCTAAACAATATAAAATATCTGTGGCTTGGATCTATATTCACGTGGATGTTAAATTGTTGGTGTCTACTGACCAGTCAGAATCAGTCAGAATCACCAACCTGGCCTAATGACCTTACAGTAACGTGTGTTTTCCTGACATCTACTCACTCTTCCTCGATCATCTCAGCCTGCGGGTGCTGCAGGCGCTTGGCTTCGCTTGCGTCGTCATCCAGGCTGTTCAGCAAATACAGCGAGTTCTCGATTGACTTGTTGGTGGAGTCCTGATATAGCGCCGGCTTGCCCTCATTGATCTTGATCACATCCTGATAATAAAAATGTCATCGAGGAAGTCATAGGGTTAGATGGAAATTTCACTCTGTCACGCCTGTCGAGTCGAAGGATCATGCGAACATTTCTGATAATTAATAAAACCTTGAGGAAAATGGACGTACACGTACATTACCATTTTAATCACAGTTGCATTACAACTTTGAGGAATCTTTATTATTAATATTAAGGATGTTACATGCATCACCTTGTTGAGATTCGTCTCCGTCTCCAAGATGTTCTTTTCCACCTTGTCCGCATTCCTCTGCAGCTTCTCGACCAGAGCGGTCAGATCTCCCCTGTAGCGCACAGAAAGAGACGAACATTTAATCAAACTTTTAAGAAACTGGCAAGCAACATTTTTCAACTTTCAAATGAAGGACTGATCTCCACATTACTAGCCTTCATAAACGGGAAGAAGATACAGGACCCACTCGGCGTCAGTTCACCTGTCAGCTAAAACGAGTCCACACTTGCATTTATTTTTTTTTTTCAAAGGAATCGTGCTGCATGCACAAACACACTTCATTCTCAGAACTCAGAGGTAACGGAGTCAAACCGCAATGGGAACGTGACCGGTTGCTAAAATCAACCGCCACACCTTTTTCAATGCATGACACCAGGTAATCGAATGTGTTACACTACACTACAGGGAAATCTATTACATTTTAATTTATTACACGTTGTAACAAATGTGTAATAATTTGCTACTTTGCACAGCTGGGCATGACCTAACTTGAGGAAAATAAAGCTAACACCACGTGTACCTGGAGGGTGAAACCTGCCCAATTTTACACACAGACGCTTTCTAGTGCGTGGCTTGAAGGATGATTTTAGTTCTTTAGTAGTTGGAGAGAAGCCTTCATTTCCACGAGTTTCAGTGACTTTAAAGCGACGGTGGAAAGTGAGATCGCAACGAGCCCAATAATGCGGGCGTTTCATTCACAAACAGGATAGACAGGTTCACTTCCCACGGCAGAATGACGTATGGCTCGAAATCAATACCCAAAACCGAACATATATAAATACGTTTTAATTTCCGTAAAAGAAAAACGAACCGACAACGAATTCGCAACTTCTCAGCATGTCTAGGCTAATATGGTCTAACGAGGGGTTAAAAAAAAAGCTTTACGGACTCTCCAATCTGAAATCATTTTGACTTGCAAAGTGACTCGCTGCCTGCGTGAGCTTATCATCGGCACACGCCGTGTTTCAGAGAGAACTGTGCTTCAGGCAGCATGTCCTCATAACTTTATTTTTCCAGGTTATGATTGGCATGTTAGTATGCAGCGTGACTACACTGAGCTGCGATAAGAAATCAGACTGTGCACTTTTTTGGCAAACACTCATTTCGAATGCTCATCAGTTCACATGATGTAAGGAGTTTTAATCATTCTGTGATAGTTACGTAATTCACTGTTTGGATATTCACCTCCAGTGAAATCAGAGCTTTCTCCTGAGGACATGTCTCCTTTCTTTCATGGGTTGTTGCTGTTGTACAGATAAGCAGGGAGTTGGTGCAGTATCAGTGGGAGAGGTCACAGTCATTTGTTGCCACACTGCATGTTTCTTGGATAAACACACAGTGGTGGCTCAGGTTCTGGGATTTTTGGTCGAAAAAGGGTAAGAGTTCAAGTCGTAACATTGCCAACACTGAGCTCTTGAGCAAGGCTGTTAACTCTCAACTACTTCAGGGATGACAAGTCGGCGTAGCATGCTTGGTTGGTTTTGGTTGTTCCCGGGAACCTTCCAGCCAAGCATGAACACCTAGGTCTTATAAAGCAATGCCAGCATTACGATCGGTGAAGATTTACTCAAGATTAGTAATACATCAAAAGAGGAGAAATTCTGTGGAAACTGGAAACTAGACAGAAACCAAGGCCTATATTTTCTGCTGAAGTTTATAACCACTGTACATACATTAACCTCATTAGAAAACAATCACAGATTTTACGAAGGTGATGTATTGCACCACTCGACAACATCGGGCGTGACTTTCATTGATGACCTAGACGGAAAGCTATGCATCTGAAAAGTTTTCCTTTCTCTGACATCTGTTTCAAATACAATCATTTCAACAACAAAAAAAAAAACCCAACTCAAGCCACATCCCCACTGGGTACGTCCTTAAAAATTCACCAGAGAACTTTGTGCAGGCTTGGCATGCGGAGAGCATTATGGGTTGTAGTTTTGCGGCTGACGATGACTCATGCAAGAGCCGGCCTTTCTTGTGTGTCTCATACGGGAAATTAGGTCCAATGTTCAACTGATCTGATTCGCATGTGGGCTGGGACGCCGTACGCCATACACGGGTTTTTGACATGGGCGACGACAACAACACAACACAACACAAGTCCCACTGCGCTGAAGCACATCCAGCACAAACAAGACAGCGGTTTCTAATTCATAACTTCACTTGATATTCCAGTGAAAGTTAATAAAAAGCCATTGTGCGTTTTCATGCATGCAGAAGCAGCACTAATGCTCAAGGCTAAACTCAAATCTCCCATCCAGTCTGCTTGCTTGAACTTGAAATGTAGTCTCTCAGACCATCCAGCTCTGGAACTAGAAAATCAAGCCATTTAAAAAACAAAGAGACACCTTGAGGTCTTATGCAAGAAGAGCAACTCGGGGAAAGGTGTGATGAGAAGGGCAGGGAAAGCGGACATTGTTCGCATTCCACTTTACCTCCCACCCAGGTAAACATCCACGCATAGAAATGGCAATCATGTCAAACATCCACACACCTAGAAATGCCATTCAATCCGAGACGCTGTGAGCGAACCGAATCGCAGTCGTATCGGACACCTCCTGTCAGCAGCACACCTGTTTTAATTAGCCATTTCATTTTAAGTCGGCTCGATGAACACACCCAGTAGCAAATTTACAAACTGATTCGCTAAAATATTTCCTCACAGATTAGTTGCAACTTTTTGTAAGAATTGCACATACGATCACAATTATGGCTTAAAAGAGTCGTTAACAGAGGAGTGCCGTATCTGTTGCCATTTAGTTTATCACCATATAAACGAAACGAATAGCCTACATCTGCAACAAATACACCGTTTAACAAACCAACTTGTGTAAATTATGATGTAGACATGTCAAACCTACAAGTATTTCTGGTTGGAATGTTGGCTGTATTTAAAAGCATTTTCGTGGGAGTGGTAACAGGTGTAGCAAGGCACGTTCTCAAAAATAAAGCTACCAAACACCTTGTTGCTGGGGTGCTATCACCAAATGAACATGTTTTCCACGTTTAGCATGTATCTTTCGACCTTTAGGGTACATAATTGGACCTGAAACACCACAGACAAGTAAAGGTTCACCACAGCTCATTCCCAGGTACATTCTTACAAATACACATACAAACAGTACCTTTCCTTGTAGTCGGGGTGGTATCATCAGCTTCAGCTATGTATCTTTATACCTTTAACATATCGGATATTGGATGGACCACTGATGTACATTCAAAGCTGTGATTGAAGGTACACCACCGCACCTTCCCAGGTGAAATGAAGGTACCGAACCTTCTTGTACTGCCTTGCAGTCGGGGTGGCACCATCAAAAAGACATGTTTTGTACCTTTAGTATGTCTCTCTAGACATTTAAAAATAATTTAACATACATAATTGGACCTTAAGGTTTAGACTACTCTAATAGTTTTTAATTAAAGTTACACCATATATACCTTTCCAAGTTTTTTTTCTCAGAAATACTGAGAAAAGGTACTAAAGAGTACTTCATCTTGTCTTTTTAAAGGGATTTGGGTTTTTTTAAAACCTTAAGGATGTATATTTTACCTCAGAAGTGTTCTTTAATTAGCTTATTGCTCTGAGAGTGTATCTAGCAAGCAGTTTGCTAGCTCTGTCATCACAAATACGTGTATGTGTAAAACTGTAGAGCAAATATTATTAAAATATCACAATTCAGGCTTAAAGCTTAGCTAACTGTCAGACCTTTTTTTTTCTGGTGATAACGGCTACCTCAGAAAAGGCCGTTATTTTTAAAATTAAAAAAAAAGAAAGGAATCCATGCTCGCGCACGGAGTGAATTCTCGTTCACGTTCAAGGCAAGCAATACAAGTCCGTATTGTTTGGTCAGAAAGTACAAGTCCGGCCATTTTCACTTCTAGGATAGTGATTTGAACTTACTTTTCTGAATAAAATGTACAATATAAAGCCAGCAGTCAGCGTGAGAGCTGACAGAACGACACACTGAGTGATGCTGAACGCAGGCTTTAAAGGAAAAGGCGGGGCACGAGCCCACAACCAAATACATAAACAAATATCCTGACTGAAATGTCCACGACACGTCGGAACAAACACACGTTAAATACAACGAAGTCGTGTAGTTTAACAATATTTCTTGTTGTTAAAAGAAACTCACTTTTTAGAGGACTTGGATGTGGGGGTCACGCTGGTCTTCGCAGTCTTCCTCTTGATCATTTTGACAGATTTCCCAGCACTTGTAACTGTAAAATCTGCCCTTCTGGGTGCTGTTTTGTTTAAAGTTTATCTGCACAGACTGAGAAATGCCGTCTCCTGGTCAAAACTCGCTCTAACACTTACAGACGCAAAGCAGAGCTCGTGAGTGCTCTGTATTAGCCAACACCTGCAGCTGTGTGCCACACACACACCTTGACTGGGGCTGTTTTACTACTCACAAGGCCACGCCCACATCTGTGGGCGCGCATCAGAGGGCGGAGAGTGGGCGGGGCTTCATGCACGCAATGCTTGAATGTGTGTTGTGCACAGGTATCAATCAGGATGAACTAGACACGAAAAGGTGTCTCAGAAATGAACACTGGGTCAGTTTAAGACCGTGCAATGCAATGGGGGTGCAGTGCAATGGAAATCATACTCCAGAAAAATATATACAAAGCAATGAAACTTATTTCAAGAAAAAGGTTTTTAAAAAATATGCAATGCAGGAAGAAATCATATGCAGTGAACTATACAGTGAAATGAAAATCATACTCCAGATAAACAAGTGCAGAATGACATGAGCAAAAGCAAACAAACAAAAAAACATCAACGTACAGAGTGCAATTCAAGTATACTCTGGAAAAAAATGTACAATGCAGTGAAAATTATACTTCAGGGGGGGAAAAAATAACACATATAATACATATAATACACATATAATAATACAATGCAATGAAATTTAAACTACAGTTAAATGATGCAATGCAATGAAGAGCATACTTCAGGAAAAAATACAGAATGCAATGAGCAAAAACTCCAGGAACGAACGTAGAAAGAAAGGAAAAACATAAAATTACACAATGCAGTGAAAATCATACATGAGGGGGGGAAAAAAAACATTAAATTACAGAAAGTAATTAAAATCCTATACCAGAAAGAAAAAAAACAACATAAAAGTACATGGTGCATTAAACAAAGCCACTTAATATAAAATATTTTTATGCTGTTTTGGTAAATATAAAGATATCATTTGCACACAATCTCAGTGTTATTCAAAACCAAAAGATTCCGGTCATGGAAAACAATTAGCAAGCTGTGTAACATATAAACGTGTAATATAATATTTTATAAGTGATGATAGTTATGTTGTAGGTAATGCTCTACATTTGGCAGGGCCACTTCGTGTGTTCATTGTTGCACAACCTGTACAGCCTCATTGTGAAAATGTATTAAATATTAATGCTATAAAGCATATGAACACTGTTAATGACAATAATACTGATGAGTAGACTATGCGTGAGAAATAACGAAATAGGTGTAAGTAATGATGTAAGGAACTACTGGTCAGGGGAACGGTTACTACTGTGCATCGTTGAGGAGGTTTCTTTATTTGCAAACAGCTGAGAGCTCAGCAAGAAACTCCAAATCATACCCTTTGCATCTAGAGTCTTATAAACTCTTGTCTAATCTGCACTATGATTAATGAGCCTTTCCCGTGCAGTTAACACCAGTCGTCCTGTTTTCGCATTATAAACACTGCACCTTCAGCAGAAATACCCCTAAATTAGTTTTCTATCATTTCCTGAGAATTCAAGTTCCAGTCCCCCTGATGGAGGAGATTACAGTAACCTGTATAACCTGTGTGAAGAATGCATGCAGGTGTCCTATTATTGTGCTTTCATCTGTCAGTGGCAGATTTGTAGTAAATGTTATGGTGAATAAAACCATTCCTTACGAATTCACTGGAAGTCTAACAAGGTGATTTCTCAAGAACAAAGCTGAAATTAGTACTAAGAACAAGACCGGTACAAGTAATGACACACACAGGCACACACGCACACACACACCCACACAGACACACACACACTGTCTCTTACACACTGCCTCATATACACTCTCTTATACACACTGTCTCATACACGCTGTATACTGTGTACATTACAATGTGATGTAAGGTGACCTTGAGTGCCATAAATGGCACCAATTAAATAAAATGCATTCTTCTTCTTCTTCTTCTTATTATTATTATTATATATTTTTTTATTTTATTTTATTTATATTTTTTTAGTGTCTAATACATGGAACTGCTTTGAAACTCTTAGTTGCAGTGAACGGAAAATGTAACGCTATTGTGTGTGTAAAATTCCCAAGTTGGGAATCCCAAACTTGTACACAAGCACACAGCCTCATACACACTGCCTCAAGCACACACTTACATTTACATTTACGTTTATGTCATTTGGCAGACGCCTTATTTTATACAAGTGAGCAGTGAATGTTAAGGGCCTTGCTCAAGGGCCCAGCAGTGCCAGCTTGGCGGTGCTGGGATTTGAACTCACGACCTTCCGATCACTAGTCCAACATCTTAACGACTGAGCTACCACAGACCCAGAAAGAAAGGCCACAGATCACCACAGACACAGACCACAGACACTTTTTATACACACCACTTATACACATTGTCTCATACACACTGCCTCATACATGCCGACTCAAGCACGCTGTCACAAACACATGTTTCATATACACTACCTCATACACACTTTCTCATGCACAATGTGTCATACAAAATGCCTCATACATACGACCTCATACACATTTTCTCATACTCACTGCGTCATACACACTGCCTCATACACACTGCCTCATAAGCACTGTCTCATACATACTATCTCATACACACTGCCTCATACTCACTGCCTCATACACACTGCCTCATACACACTATCTCATACACACTGCCTCATACTCACTGCCTCATACACACTGCCTCATACACACTGTCTCATACACACTGTCTCATACACACTGCCTCATACACACTGTCTCATACACACTGCCTCATACACACTGTCTCATACTCACTGCCTCATACACACTGCCTCATACACACTGTCTCATACACACTGTCTCATGCATACTATCTCATACAAATTATCTCATACACACTGCCTCATACACACTGCCTCATACTCACTGCCTCATACACACTGTCTCATACATACTGTCTCATGCACAATGTGTCATACAAACTGCCTCATACATACCACCTTATACACATTTTCTCTTACACACTGCCTCATACATACTATCTCAAACACACTATCTCATACACATTGTCTCATACACACTGCCTCCTACACACTGCCTCATACACATTGTCTCATCTTGGAAGGCACACATATGGGTGTGATGGTCAGGTGCCCACAAACTTTTGGCTATGTACTTAATACTCACCTATTTAAAGCCTGTAGTGATACTTAACATTAATAATTAAGGTTGCAGTTTGGGAACCACTGGTACAAACAGTTCTAATGTAAATGGGAAAGTTTTCTTCTCCCACTCTGGTCTCCTCCTGATTGTTAATGTTCTCACAGCTCCAGGTTCCCCTGTTTGACACTGACCGCAGGTTACAGCCAGTGTGGAGTTTTACATGTTATCCCCCTGACCCATTCGGGTTTCCTCTGGATGTTCTGGTTTCCTCCTACTACCCTAAAACATGCCAATGAACTGGCTATGATAAATTGTGTGCATGTTGTTGGTGATTTGAATTCCCTCCAGATCCACTGCAACTCTGACCAGGATAAATTGCTTAATATTGATGAATGATTGAGTGAATTTTCAAACACCAGTCTTTTTGCCACTTTTCTCCCAGGTCTAGTAACTTGCCAATTCCTACCCACTACCCAGCTTTCCCTTTTCACATGACTGCAACAAACAGGGAAAGGGTGAAGGTTAGAGCGTTATTCCTACTAGAAACCTGAAACCAGCCAATAGGCCGCGTCACACACACGGGGAAACGCTATCCACCCTCTTCTGCCTTCACGAGCTCACAGACGCCCATGATTGGCTAGTGTCACTGTAATTGACAGGGGAGAGAGAATACGCCCCTCCCACCCAGAAAGCACAGTCAGTTTTTGTCTCTTGACTTCAGGCCATAGATGTCTGTGACAGCGTCAGGATTCCAACTTGACATCTCCAGACGATAATGTAAACTCTTTTCTGTTGCATCACTCAGGAGCTCGCAAACCACCGGTCTTTTAAGCTAAGTCAAATTTCATGTTGGAGAACTGGTGAATAGAGTGGGTTAAAACACACAGATGGTACTGAGAGAACGGCTTTGTTGCACTGCTAAACAGAATGAGTCATAGGCAGGAGTGTGCGTTTGTGTGTCATTCGATTGGATGGGTTGAGACAGCGTAGGACTGAGAGTGAAACAGTGACAGAGTGAAGCAGTGAAACAGTACAGTTCTTCCGACGTGCCCATGTCACTTTATAAAAACAATGATGCTATTGTTCAACATCTTCACTCAGGTTAGCGTTTAACATCGGGCTCAAATAACATTACTCCAGTATGAAACAGATTCCCAAACAACCAACCACAAAATCCCTTGCAGCACATAACAAGACAAGATGGAGCCAATACAGCCATTAAAGCTGTAACACAGTAATTAACATTGATAATAATGGCTTTATAACGAGCTCGCACTAATTAATTAAAGATGGAGCTGCCCAATCATGCCTTAATGAAAACTGAGCCAGGATTTGAAAAAAGGAATATAACTCAAAACTCAACACCGGTACTTAATACATAAATCAAAGCTTAGAACTCTCACAAACATATACCGCTATACCATGAACCTCATTTTACCATCTGTCTAGCATGTGAGACTTTTATTCTGGGATTTTTATTCAAGCGTATTTTGAATCGTCACAATTTTTTTAAAACAAAGACAGCCTACGTGTGTGGACGTCAGAAAAGACGTAGAAAACAAGAAAAGGAGGAAAAGAGGAAACATAACTGTGCTAATTTGGGAGGTAATCTAATAGCAAAAAAAAATAACGGTTGACATGAAGTAATGCAACGCTAGCTCAAATATCATCGTGGCAAGCTAGCGGCTAGCGCTTACTTGGTTGGCACTTGGTTTGGAGAACTTAATATTCATTATTGATCTTGCTTTCTTGGTAGAAACGCATCATTTTGCTAGATGCTGATATTGATGTGTCCGTAATCGGGACTCCGTACCCATAAAGTGGTTCTATAGCTATTAGTGAATGTCTTTAAAGAATAAGTATGTTAAGTTTATTATTCTGTGATCATAGAACACACTTCACATATAGTGAATAATATGTGTAACTGCTATTTAAATATAATACATAGCATCAGATTAACGATGCTCAGGGCTAATCAGGTGAATTGTGTGTTTGGTTGGGACGAGTGGATCATAGCAACATGGTAAAGAAGTGTGTTTAACCTAAGCTCTGAAAGATGGGAGGCTGTGGAGTGACATCACCATAAACATACACATCCAAGGCCGTGAGTGGGAGGGGCGCCATTTTATTTACACACCTTTCTACAGTGTCACAAATAAACACCCCGAGAAATATATACACATCTCATCCACCATCACAAGCACACACACCCTTACGCGAGTCAGTTTGAAGGTATTATGTTCCTGCCATACTAATATTAGTATTTATCTAGTTTGGTGTGTGTGTGTGTGTGTGTGTTATTCTTGTACTAATATGGTTCCTTAATCTGTGAGTAGTATGTAGATATACATATCATTTGTGTGCTGTTAATTGCCTCAGCACTTTGACTTCCTCCCACCATTTTGTCTCAAACCACGTGTTTGGTCCTCAAACTAAAGTGTTTACTGTATTATCAAAAAGATTAGTATGAAACAGGCATAAAGCGGAGTGACACCAAACTGTGTGCTGAGAATGAAAGTGATTCAGCTTCAAAATGGCTGCTACAACTGTTTTGACCATGTTTATAGATAACAGTGTGTCACAAAGTCTGAGCAACTCGACAAATTCGATCCAGGGCTCATTAATATGCGTATTTTTGAATATTTATACTGTAGTTCCTTGGATTCTTTGAGGGTGTAAAGATGTTTCTAGGCTACTTTTAGTCGAATTTTGGGCATTATAATTCTTACCATGCAACACAAATTAATTTATGTGTATATAAATACTTAACTCTTGGTTTAATTAACACATTTGTGACTGTATTTATGGCTTATATTGTTGTTCCTCTAACAGCCCAAGTGAAAAAATAACATACATTTTATGTGTGATTATCTGAATAACATGAGACCACTTTTAAAAAACATGTGGAGTTGCTTTTCAACATGCTGTACCTTGAAACTCACTCATTCACTCACTCACTCACTCTCATTTCACTCTCTCACACACTCACTCACTCTCATTTCACTCTCTCACACACTCACTCACTCATTCACTCATTCATTCAATCACTCACTCACTTTCTCACTCACTCACTCACTCACTCACTCTCTCATGCACTCACTCACTCACTCTCTCACTCACTCATTCACTCATTCATTCAATCACTCACTCTCACTCACTCATTCACTCATTTACTCACTCACTCTCTCACTCACTCTCTCAATCTCTCACTCACTCATTCACTCATTTATTCTACCACTCTCTCACTCACTCTGTCATTCACTCACTCACTCTTTCACTCACTCTCTCACTCACTCACTCACTCACTCATTCACTCACTCACTCACTCTCTCACTAACTTACTCACTCATTCACTCACTCACTCACTCACTCACTCACTCACTCTCACTCACTCACTCACTCTCACTCACTCACTCACTCAATCACTCATTCACTCACTCTCTCACTCACTCATTCACTCACACATTCACTCACTCATTCACTCACTCACTCACTCTCTCACTCACTCATTCACTCACTCACTCTCTCACTCACCAGTCACCAGAGTCATGGTTGATCCAGAGTCTATCCCGGATATGAGGTGGGAATACATGTAGTATGGGTTGCCAGTGCATCGCAGGGCACCATGCACACACACATTCATACACTTTCAGCAAAATCATCATATTGGCATATTTTTGGGAGGTGGGAAGAAACCGGAGAACCCTGAGGGAACCTGAATGGACACAGCGGGAGTGCTGAAAATGGAACCTGTCCTCTTCTAGGTGACAGGTGACACTAGACCAGGGGTCACCAACCTTTTTGAAATGGAGAGCTACTTCAATGGTACTGAGTAATATGAAGAGCTACCAGTTTGATACACACTTCTGAAATAACAAAGTTGTACAGTTTACCTTTAATTATACATTATTATTATTATTGTTATTAATGATTAATGATATTCTTCTATATGAAGACACTCTGATCACATGATCCATCCATCCATCCATTATCTATTGCGGGGAAGCTGGAGCCAATCCCAGCATCTTGGGGCGAGAGGCGGGGTACACCCTGGGCAGGTCGCCAGTCCACC
>JAQQZR010000008.1:2135398-2152254 GCA_030068235.1 Notoglanidium macrostoma
CGCATGCACGGGGAGAACATGCAAACTCCACACAGAAAGGCGCCCTGGGTGACCCGGGGATCGAACCCAGGACCTTCCTGAAGTGAGGCGACAGTGCTAACCACCGCACCACCATGCCGCCCCCTGATCACATGATTCCTCGCAATAATTAACCATTATTTAACAAGCTAGGAAACACAGATACATTTCAACATGCAACACTTTTTTTATTTCTATTAATCTCAATGCATTACATTTGTTTCATTTTCAAACGATCACTTCTGCAACATTTCTTAGGAAATCATGTCCCATTTTACTATCCACTACCTCTGTAACAATTTTTAACAAATCAAGAACTATGTCCCATGTTTGTCCAAGTTATCAATTATGTAACATAAAAAAAAAAATGCAACCCCCCCATGTGAGTGTCTCTCCGTCGCCTCACTCGCCCCGCAAATGACACACACACAATAGTAAAAAAGAACTCTTCCTCCCAATCACTGTGAAAATAAGTTTTGTTTCTTTTTTCTGCCATGTTTTTGGGGGTAGAAGCCACATCCGTCTCCTCATCTTAGCAGCGCCCGCTAGCTTATCTCAGCAAACACTGAGGTTTGTTATGTGCACAATATTGACCTTTGAACCAGACTAGGGTTAGTATTGGTGACCCCTGCACTAGACTGTGAGATTATAAATCATTATAAATACCCGGTATGACCAGATTGCAGTCAGACCCAATTAAATACCTGGACGGCCTTTTTTCAGCCTTGAGACTGCCATGGATGATGCACCTTTTATTGTCAGATTTATTCCTTGCTGTTGGGATGTAAAGAGGAAAATAACAAAAAAAATTCTTATGAAAAAACCTACCTACCCTGCCTTTAATGCGCTTTATATATATTTTTTATTTATTTAGAAAAATGGTTACGCCTATGTAAAGAAAGAAAGAAGGAGTTATATTTTATTTGAATCATTATAGAAGTTATCCTTATTTTTGCATGAGTGTCTCTCAAAACCAATTATAAAGTGTGTAAAAGGCAGGAATGTGATGTGAATTCTTTTGCGGGTGCGTGTGTGTGTATATGTGTGTGAGAGGGGATTGTTTTGTGCATTCTTTTAGCTCCTACTAGAATAAGGGGGTGTGTTTGCATACAGTATGTTTTGCATGCGGAATTTGTGTGAGACGATCTGTCATTAAGGAAACTCGTTTTCGAGTAACGTGGAAAGTAAGGGCACATTCCTGCGGTGGGTGGAGTTCAGTGACAGGGAGTGTGTGTGTGTGTGTGTGTGTGTGTGTGTGTGTGTGTTCTGCATGACTTTCAGTAAAAGGTGTAGGTGTGGGCAGACAAAGCAGGGTCCATCGTTTCATACCAAAGATGAAGCACTTATCAGATGCAGTCACTCAGCACCTACGTTAAATACTAAAAGTCACATTTTAACAATTAGCTTCTGCTAGCTAGCAAGTGACTTTCAGGCAATTTCAGTTAGTCTAGAAACAACAATATTAATTAACATGTTAAGTTAATAGAAGTACGTTTCTACATGCATTAGCGCTAGGTCGCTTACTTTTAGCCATTTGAAGCCTTTTTGACTAGCCCGTTTTCATTTTAAAGCCTTTTCTGACTGGCCTGAGTGTGTGTTGTTCCTTTTTTACATCTGTGCGTTCTTTACCTTATTTATTGATGTACATATATAGATATACAAAGCAAAATCGTGCTACACTAGCTAGCAAACCGCATGCACTGCCTAGCTAACTATTGCCAGCTAGCAAGTTACAACCACTACACGGGAACGACGCCTGCAAAATCGCGAACACAAATACTTGTGTGTTACAAATGTGCAATCAAAGTACAGTAGTAAAAATGTCAGAGAATTGCTGATAGAATCTGGACCTGCTATAAAGCTATGGAGGAGTGTCTGCTAATCGGGTGTGTCGGCCTTTTCACTCAATGATAGGAGTGCCACCGCTCTCTGGGTTTAAACGCATTTTTTTCAGAGGAGTGTCACACGGAGTCTCGCTTTTCACGCATGGGTACAATGGCACTAAGACACCCAGGTGTCTCAAATATGCGAGACAAATATGCATCATGGCCTTTTTACAAGTGACATGGAAGCGAAATAGGAGATAATAGGAGATGATTAATGAAATGAAATGAAATCATGCATTCTGGCCTCTCTGGGGTTTCAGGACAAACCCATTACACACTGACCGACCTGTCGACACAGCTTTCTGTCAACACTGTTGATATTGAGAAGCAATATACTGTTAACAAAAATGATGGTTTCCAAGCCTATAGTTTAAACCAGGGTTTAATAGCTTCGTCAGCTTTACCATCCTGTACAATACAGATCAAGGTCAAGATAAGCAACTAACATGACTGAACGATGACGACATTTACATATTAATGCTTAACCATTACTCACTGGCCATAGAGTAAATAAGACAATTTGAAGTGGTTATGTTTAATTTCATAGCAGTGCTTTATGTTTCCACTCCATGAGAGAATAAAAGCGTACTTCTCTGGCCAGTCCTCTTTATACAATCTGTTTTCCTTTCTTTAAGATCTGCCGTCAGCTAAAAGAATTTGCCCCATCATCAGCAGATCCCGTTCATCCCATCATGTTTGAATCTGGAACATTCCACAGCCGTCCGTGTCCAGGAGCGCTTCCTGGGTGAGCAGCATGGCATACTCAATTCAATTCAATACAGTTTTATTTGTATAGCGCTTTTAAGAACAGACATTGTCTCAAAGCAGCTTCACAAAAGTATATAAAAAGTATATACTCTCTCTCCGCCTGTCAATCACAGCTAGCTAATTGTGAGATCAGGTATGGGGAAGATAGCGCTTTCCTCCATGTGTGTTAGGCTGTCTTGTAAGACAAGGACACAGAGGTTGGTTTCATGTATTTTGAAGGAAGCCTTCACCCTCCTTGGTCAGTAGTTATGAAAGGAGAACATTAGCTAGCGCGTGGGAATTGGCAAGGAGAATATGATGGGGAAATTGTTTGTGTTTGATGGATCACATTGATCAGTTCTATTACAGCAATTCTTTTCCCCGTTGATGAGCGCCAGTATGTACAATAAACAGTTGGGCCAGTTTCTGAGCCCTGGTATGTTCAATCATCACATCCCTCCCTAAAGCACCTGCTGTATCAGCTCCACATACAGCTTTTCCAGACCATTAACTGGCATTTCACTATTTCGTATCCTCTTAGTGGCTTTTTCACCAGGTACACTATTAGCTCACTGACTGTACTCTATCTGTTGCTCTACACAGCGTCCTGTCTCACCCTCTGCCCTGCCCATTAATTCACAAGTTCATAACCCTAGTCCTGAACATTACAGTAATACACTAATGCCACACTGTTACATTTTAGTTTTAAAATGTGTTGCTTTTGCTACGCTTACACCTCGTGTCCATACTACTCTTCCCCTAAAACGTTTTAGTTTGAAAACTCCAGAGTTGCGTTTTAGTGTGGATGAGGGAAAACGGAGGCTTTTGGAAACGATGACGCAGACACCCACGTTCACATCCTGATCGGGCCTCATCAGTCACGATACATCCTTCTCTGACTCGTCACGCTCCTATCACCTGAGCCTTTTCCAGAAGTAAACAAACGGCGTCAGCCTCGGCTACCAGTGGTGAAGGCAGCATGGATAACGAATTACAAGCATTGCTGACATTGCTAGCAGCCGCTGTGCAGTTACGATACAATAACACTACAAATGCCTACACGCGCAGGAAGAAAGCTATTCTTCGAGTGATCCGCGACTAAACAGACAAATTAAGAGTAGACAATCTGCTTCCTGTTTATACCGGCACGTGCACGGTCAGTGTGCGTGAATGGTCATGTGATACGCATTTTCAGGTGTGTTAGTCTGGATGCAGAATATTCCTAAAACGGAGCTAAAACGCTTGTCTGGACAGAGATCATTTTCATTTTAAAACGCTGCTTTAAAACTAAAACGTATTAATGTGGATGGAGTCTCTGACCACTTCAGGAAGGACTGTTAATTGGACAAATAGTTGCATGAAGCAGGGAAAGCTTTAAAATGTAAAGAACAATGGCTACTCCAGGACCAGGGTTGGGAATCTGTCCACCACAGGACTAATCCTGAGCAGATATTCTTTTATTTGGGTGATGCTTCATTCTCGGTTTAGCTTTGACACTGACATGATGGTGTGTGTGTGTGTGTGTGTGTGTGGTGCTGGTACGGGTAAATCAGGTGCAGCAGCATTTTAATCACCTCGGTATCACTGCTGGAGCACGAGCTGTAAATGCTCAGTAGTGATGATCTAGGTTTACATGGAAACAAACCTCCAACACCAAAAATATCTGAGGATAAGGAGGACGTTTTGTAAGTTTCAGTTTGGGTCACAGTGTTACTTTAAATACAGATTAATGTCAGTGCAATACCACAGCACTGCGCCTTTAAGTGAGGAACTGTGTGGTTTAGCGAGGTGTTTATGAAGACAGTGGGACTCCAGAGCAGAGCTGTGTTTCCAAGGCGTGTGGTGTGTGTGTGTGTGACAGAGAGAGAGAGCGAGAGAGAGAGTCATAAGCTTAGAATCCTCCCAAAGATCAGGAAACAAAGGCAGAAAGAGAGACTTTGAATGCACAAAACTGCTGTGCTGCAGGGAATCCAGCGACAAACACAGCTCCTGCTGCCAAATCCCAGATTTACTAATAAAAAAGCAAAAAACAGAAATGCACTGGTATCAGGCTGCGATCTGGTGAGATTTGTGTGTGCTCCACTTACATAAGCTTGTGTATGTGTGTGTGTAAGTGATGACAGCCACACCCAGATCACCCAGAAGAACCTGCTCAGCTGGACTGATCTAAAACACACACGACGAATCCTTCACACATTCATGAGCAGGGCGGGGCAGAGAGACAGGTTGTTCTCTGGTTCATTCCTTCCATTCCCTGCCTACACACATACCCATACACACACACACACACACACACACACACACCTTCCACACCCTTATCGTACATAAGCTAAACTGATTAATCATTATAAAAAGCAATATCTTTGAGTGTGTGATATTATGCTATATCATATCATGCTATGTATAATATAATATTATGACGTTATGAAAAGGGAATAAATATGAATACAAACTGATATAAAAGAAAAATGATACTTTTAGTTATAGAAAACTTTTTTTAAATGAATTAAATTCATATTTCATAATGTACCTGAGAAAATGACCTCTCTGCATTTGTTCATCTCACCCTCAGTCTTAATCCTGCTTCTGAAAAACCTCACCCAGAGGATCATACTACCACCACCGTGCTTTACTGTACAGATGGACTCATTAGCTTTGCCTGGTTTTCTTCTGATGTAACTCGTGGAAAACCAGGTTTAACCTTAACTCCAACTGACCTATTAGAATCTAGGTGGCATTCTTCTTCTTCTTCTTCTTCTTCTTCCTCTTCTTCTTCTTCTTTGGGCACAGAGGAGTGTCTTTTTCTTTTTCGCTTCACCTGATTGGTCAGGTTTTGCAGAGATGCTCATCCTTCCGGACATTATCCGGAGTTCCTTCAGTGATCTTCAGGTTGCTGGTTGACCTGCTTGACGCCAAGCATCTGCTCAGAAGAGTGTATTTAATTTTTATGGGTAGCGCATTATCCAAGTAGTATAGACAGACAGACAGACAGATGGTTCTTTTTTTTTTATTTTTAGGTTGTATGTTGTTTGAGTTTGAGTGACAACAGTGTAATCATTATGTTTAATATACAGTGTAAGGTTATTATATAATCAGTTATAATTGTCCTTCTTGAAGGGTGCCAATACTTCTGAACTTGACTGCTGACACGGAAATACATAGATAGATATGGATATAGACATATATACATATATATATATATATATATATATATATATATATATATAGATAGATAGATAGATAGATAGATAGATAGATAGATAGATAGATACTGTAGATAGATAGTGCCAAAAGCGCCATTTTGGAATGTAAATAAGGAAGTAATTACGATAATAAAGTATTTAAATATTTTTAAAGGTATACCTGATCTTCTATTCCAACAGTCAGCCCTGTATTATCGTAATTTCCCTCATTTCCACAAATGTGATTATTTAACGTGTCTGTGGGTAAGTGTGTGCTCACAGCGCCCTCTGTGTGTGACAGACAGTAGTGCAGGCAGATTTAAGACAGCTCAGTATTAAAGCCCACGTGTTTGAGTCTCGGGGTCACTCCAGTCCTCCTCACTAGCCTGTGCTTCTGTGTTACTGACCTGGTGCTGAAGGAGAGCAGCTCGCAGGAACCCCTGTGACTGAGGTGCTGTGCCTGAGATGTCCTGTCTGTTGAAGAAAGCAGAGCTGGAGCATTTCGATCGACTTTCCCTCATCTACTGGTAAGAGGACAGAATTTTCCATATAAAGTTTTGACTCATTTCTAACCTTGATGCTGAGTGCTTTTGCTCCATCACAATTGCAAGAGGTTTATTTAGTGTGCAAGTTGCATTCATGTTATTACTGTCCATATATTTACCTTGTGGAATAGGTTTCTGTGTATAAATAAGGCTGCTTCGTGTCCTAAAAAAGGGTTCTAGGGTTCCACTCAGAACCATTAAACATGTACACATCACTGGAAACACATACTGCACGCTTAGAATAGGGTTCTTTGTATAATTAAGGATTATTTGTTTCTTCAAAAGGTTCTAGTGTGTTCTTTGTAGGGTTCTACATAGAATCTTTCAGCATGCAGTATAAATATCCCTAGAAACACATGCTACCCTCTAAGACGAGGAGCTGTTTCCATAAATAAGGGTTCTTAGGTTCCTATAAAGGTTCCAATGTGGAGCCTGTTGTAGGGTTCTACATAGAACTTCTAAGCATATAAACATCCATAGAAACACACACCGTACTATACTCCTAGAACAGGTGTTCTTTCTATAGTAAAGGGTTCTTAGGATCCTAAAATGTTCTAGGTTGGTCTGTTTTGGAGTTCGACATAGAACCTTAAAGCACATACACATCAATAGACACACATACACTGTTGGGGAAAAGGGGGTTCTCAAAGGGTCATTGTATATTTACGTATTTAAAGGTTCTTAGTTTCCAAAGAAGGTTCTAGATTGGAACTATTTACGCTGTAATCTTTAAGTTTTACGTATAATCTTTAAAGGTTCCCTAGAGGAACCAGAACTTTCAAGCATTCTGGATTTGACTGTGTATGTACACACAGCTTCAGATCAGAAAACACCATGTTCTTCTCAAATTCAGGCAGTTTTAATGGTGAAAGCAGATATGAGTACAGGCAATATACATGGTCTGTGTGTGTGTGTGTGTGTGTGTGTGTGTGTGTGTGTGTGTGTGTGTGTGTGTGTGTGTGAATCTGCCTGGCGACACACTAAATTTAGAGTGTGTTGAGCAGGTCAGAGTGCTCAAAAAGGCTGAGCCCTAGACGATCATGGACCCACTGTGCTACCTGTATACACACATTAATACACTCTTACACACACTAACACACTCACTGTAATTTCATTAGGAGTTGGGGTAATAAGCTGATCAGATAAAGGAGGTATTTTAGAGCAAAAAGATATTAAAAAGCTGAATATGTTCCAGCCCAGAAGTCAAAGCATGGAATGGAGACCGAACCCGTAATGGAGTTAAATGTTGAACTGTAACCTACACTTCAAAATGGCTTCTTCATTAGGGACTACATTAGACATCCCATCCAGAGTGTGCTCCTAACTCACACGCAGGGTTCCCAGGATAGACTCCAGATCCATAACGACCAGGAAAACAATGCTTACCGAAGATGAATGAATGAAAAAAGTTCAAACAACAACAACAAAATGTTTCGAGATACACTGTACATAGCTATGTATATTTAAATACCGATTTTTTTTTTTTGGTATAGCTGTATATGCCTTAAACCCATTGCACTCTTAATTTAATTTTTTATTTTATTTAACCTTTATTTTTACCAGGCAAGACATTATGAAGAATTGATATAACTGATATAAATTTAGCCGGTTTTACTGTTTTGTAGCAAATTCCAATCACTAGAAGCAACAGACCGGAAAAACAACAAGCCAAAGGATGTGCTGGATTTATGGGATTTTACAGTGATGACTACAAATAGACTACAAATTGAGTACAATAACTGACTAGGATAAGGGGTGAGTATCCAAGGAGAGTTTCATAAGTAAGCATAAACCAATGGATGTAAGGATGAGTATGCATGAAGGGCCGTTTGACTAAAGTATCCAGAAGGAAGGTGTGTTTTAAAGGGGCCTAGGGTTCATAACAAATTGGATCGCAGAACAATAGATCGTGTTCCTTTGCAGGCTCATCTATAAACAATCATGCGTTTGGCATTAGCTATAAAAGAAGACATTTGACTGCAACATGGTGATTCCTAAGTGTTTATAAATCATAACCTTCTCAAGAATGATTCCATCTCTAGTGGAAATGTCTAAGTTGGAGGAAAACACAATAACCTTCTGACCAAACTCAGCGATAAGGGCTAAAATTAATCTTAGCCTGGATAGTAGATGCCAAAATGGTCACCAGTCACTTAGATTAGTCACGTTAGATTAATAATGTAATAGCATAATTATGTTATATAACATAATTAATATGAAGATACTATGCAAGGTTTTTTTTAACAGCACAAATCCAAAGGGGACAGAAAAAGGTGATGATCGCTTTTACATAGGTTTTTGATGTTTTTGTCATTTTTATTTTCCCTCAAATCAAGGCCAGATTTCTTGCTCTTGCATTAAAAATGTATAGGATGCTGCCTTTAATCGACCCATACCAGAGTGGCTGCGAAGTGAGAAGTACCAAAGGGAATTCTTTCAAGTTTAAACATTGAAAATGACGATCACGTCACTCCAGGCCTTCTCAAAGTGAGCTCATTTTGAAATAGATGGATCAGTGTGCACTTGCTCTACCTGCCTGTAGAGGGCAGAACTCAGCAGCACCTCTGTATCAAAACACCACGTCCAAACGTGGTTTATCCTCCAAGCATCTGGAAGGTCAAAAGCGCATTTCCGAAAGCAAGGCTATGCAGGCATGGGTTACTGACATATGGCCAAGATGGAAACGTTTAACACGTACTCACTTCTGTTTACTTTTAGTTTAATGGGGATCCTGCAAAGTAACCGAAACCCTCCTTCTGAAAAGCCATCCAAGCTTTCAGACTTCTGTTTCCTGAGCATTTCTGACAAAGCACAAATCGGACCTCAGGCAGCAGTGTAAGCCGCGATCCAGTTACAACTATTTTCTTTCTGGTTGTATCTATGATACACACATCTGCATGCTTTTGTTCTGAAAAAGATAACAGGTTGAGAGAAAGAGAGAGAACAAAGCACTCACCTCAAAGCAGACTGGATTTTAATCCTATAATCTCATAACCACCCGCTGCGCAGATTCAGTGATTATAGTTCTGATGCAGTGGATAGTTGCCATGGCGGGGGGCAGAAAAATTATATATGTGATGTGTGTTTGTATGTGTGTGTGATTGGTCATGTTAATATAAACATGATCACATAGAGGCTAAAGCTCTGACGTTCGTGTATTACGTGGGTTTCAATCATCTCCACTTTTCCCTTAAAAACATGGATACTGTATGATTGTTAGTGGAAAGATCAGGGAGGCACGGCCGTGCAGTGGTTAGCGCTGTCGTCTCACAGCAAGGTTCTGGGTTCAAACCTGCCAGACGACTGGCGGCTTTCTGTGTGGAGTTTGCACATTCTCCCCGGGCCTGTGTCATGGCTTTCCTTGAGCCACTCTGGTTTCCTCCCACAGTCCAAAGCCATGCAGGCTACTCTAAATTGCCCATAGGTGTGAAAGTGAGTATGACTCTTTGTGCGTCTGCGACAGATTGGTGACCTGCCCAGGGTGTACCCCGCCTCTTGCCCCAAGTTAGCTGAGATTGGCTCCAACTCACCTGTGACCTAACGTATACAGGAAAAGCGGTAAAGAGGATGGATGGGCGTTGATTAAAATCATAGATAGGAGTTGAATTTTGTAAGTGTAATGACTATTGTGTAAGCAGACAGACAGAGAAGCAGCCACACAGTTGAAACAAGCAAATGGAGATTAAATAGGTTTTACTCACAGTAGGGAGGATTTGGGGTTTCCAGCTTTTTGTGCAAATCCTGAAAGCCAGCAGAAAGATAACATCACATTCAGCGAATCCCCAGAGCGAATCCCTATGTGCTTCATGATGCCTAGTTATAAATGAGAAGGTTTCTGGAT
Source organism: Notoglanidium macrostoma (assembly GCA_030068235.1). NCBI lineage: Eukaryota > Metazoa > Chordata > Actinopteri > Siluriformes > Auchenoglanididae > Notoglanidium > Notoglanidium macrostoma. The sequence continues at coordinate 2,145,618 of JAQQZR010000008.1, forward strand.
GTTAATATTCCACATGATTGCATATTGTGGTGTATGATCTAAATGGTCTTTGTGGAAAAAAACTAAATTGTAAAGAAAAGTAATTTTTGTACAAGAATATGTGCCATGTTTATGTTTGGGAAGAAGACTGGAAAAAGACCAGGCAATATTTTTCCAATCTTCACCTGTCCAGTTTCGGTGTCCACTGTAGCCTGTGACAGAACAGGAATCCATCCACCTCAAGCTTCAGTATGCTTTGTTCCCTGTGAGATGCTTTTCTGCTCACCGCAGCTGTAAAGAGTGGTTATTTGAGTTACTGTCACTTTCCTGTCAAAAGGAAAGCCAATTTGATAGTCAACACTATCAAACAGTTAGTTCAAAGCTTGTTCGCATTCATAAGATGCTAAGATTTCTTGCCATATTGCATAAAATGTTAATCTAAGCTAAAACTTGGTGATGTTAAGGATGATGTGTGTGTATGTGAATGTGTATGTGTGTGTGGGATTAGAGGGGCTGGAGCATGTTGGAGAGGAGCTTTATCCTGCACACACAACACACTAATTCATCCGAGATGCCCACGTTTTCCGTCATGTTTAAAGGAGCTGTCATTATAAGCAGGTAAAGAAAGACTGCTCTTATTTGAGGTTGTGGTTTATTAATAAGAGACAGGCGTTGAACGCTGCATTTCACTGAACACACGGGTTTAAACGTTGACAAAAATGTATGAACATATGAACGAAAAATTTCAGCTGTGTAAACAAACTGATTTACAGAGGTGTAATATATCGAATTTTACTTTAAAACTGTGTTTTAAATATAGTTTTTTGTAAATATAGCTTTTCTTATTCAGAAGCGATCGTGTTTATGTGCCTTTCCTACAAACTGACGGTTACCACAGCACTCAGCCATCGGTGGCGACACAGAGAGAATCAGCTTGGCGTTCAACATGCGCAAAATGGTCGCAAACTTAAATTTAGTCAAAGTGCAATTAATAGAAATATGATGAAAGGAATTGGATTTTTCCTTGCTTAGCATACGTGTTAATTTATTTAACTCAACAACAAAGCGTTTGGATTGTACATATATGCTACAGTTACTACAACTCCTGGCAGATCAGCGTGTATGTGACTGCGCAACTTCTGCGCAGCCCAAATTTCACAGTACTGGTCTTAAATGCAGTGATGATACATTTAGATTACATGCTCATTTAAAAAATAACTTATAACTATTAATTATACAAATCGTACAAATTACAAACACAGAGGCTCACATGCTATCTCTGCCTTTTTCCCCTCTATATTTGTATATTTTTTCTGTAATATTCTGCTTAGTTGTAATCATTATTTAAAAATGTATTTCTATTAAAATAAAATGTATATATATATATATATATAAAATAATAATAATAATTATAATAATAATAATAATACACCATCAGAAAATACCAGCAGTGCAATTATAATGAATAAAATTTACTACATATGGGTGAATGAAATGAAGTCACTCTAGAGAATAAATTGCAGTTCAAAAACAGGAGAACACTTGCACTTATGCCAAATGTAGGATGGATAGTGGGGCATAATATTGTCACAATTAACAATATTATCACAGGATTTTGTTTTAATCATATACTATATGTGCGTGACTCATTGGGCTGCACATTGTGTGGGTTTTTGTTCTAGGTGTCATCCACAAACTGTTCTTGGATCAGTGTCTTGTCTATTTTCTACTGGTTTGCGATGTCTTCTTTGCCTGTTTATCATTTACCCTTTGGATTGTGGACTTAATTTGTGACAAGTTGTAGTTAAAGCTAAACAAGTGCATTTCCTGAAGAATATGCGAGTCTGATTGGCGCAGCACAAAAACAAATATGAGTGTGGCTCACGATGGATGAATGTGTGTGTTTGGTGAGGTGGTCTAAGCTATGAAATGAAGTTTGATGGCAGTGGATGGATGGATGAATCATGACTGAGCAGGAGAGCTTGGCTTCTGATGGCCAGACTATTCCTATGGAGCCAAAAATGCATTGTTCCGAATTGGGACAAAAAGGGATGGAGGAAAAGCTGCCTGCCTGTCCTGAGATGCCATATGAAGTTGGTGGCTCTTGGAATGAAGTGTGACAGAGCAGTAAGACTTTGATTCTGAAACTCCATGTATTCCTATGGGGCAAAAAACCCACAGAAAAATGTGCGTCTTTCCAAAAGCTGTATACAAGCATGCTATCCAGGCACAGGATGGATGAGTTGAAGTCGGTTTGGAAAACTGCAGGAGAAGAACCACGGCGAAATAGTGGTCTGACGGATAACAATAGTGTACTTGCTTCGCAGTCTTTCACAGATCTGGCAGGGATGGAGATGATTCCCGGTGGCAGCTGACATTAGGCCAGCGGGGAAGGGCATTGGACACTGTTCAGACATTTTTTTAAATTTACTTTATATGAAAAAGTATCCTCTGCAATATAAGAAGAGTAAACGTTTCTCCACTCTCTCTCTCTCTCTCTCTCTCTCTCTTCAGGACGCTGATGGGACCATATGGAGTAGATCGAGCAGTGCATTTGATGCAGTTTTCAGACTGTGAGAATGGATTAGGTAAGAATATTCAGACATTAGTGTGGTTTCTCTCCATGTGTTGACCAACAAGACAGATGTGAAAAACTGTATACACAGACTGATTAAGGTGTATGGGAAACAGGAGTGTGTACAGAAGCGTGATGCTGCATTCAAGTCCTGTGAGAAGGGATTATCTGCAGCTGACAAGACACACCATTTTACAGCATGACTTCAGTCCATGACACATTCCATGAAACAACGCGTGTTAACAGCTGGAAGGACTGCTGGAAGTTCCGAAACCAAACATTATCCCCGACTCTAACCTTAACCTTAACCTTAACCTGAGGTCTGATAAGGCTGGCATAATGAGCAAGATGGCGGCTCTGTGAAGTGAGCGTGTCATGTAATAGGCATGTTGTGTACGTACTATGTGTCCACAGTTAGACCTGCATGAGTCCCGTCAGAAATCTTATAATTACTAGGAGTGCGCACTTGAACACCACCACAATAACAACTTGGTAGTTTTCTATGAGCCCTGAGATGGGGCACATGTCAGCCACAAAAAGTCATGCTACCAATATGAATGTGAGGACTATAGCAGGTAGTAAGATTTACATGGTAATTTGGCATGTTAACTGTTCAGTACAGTTATAGCTTGTACAGTTAATGATGGAAAAAAACAAAACAAAAGAAGTTTTCTCAGACGGTCGTACATGCAAACGTCTAGTGGAAAGCCTTCCCAGAAGAGTGGAGGCGATTATAACAGCAAAGAGGCAACACATCTGGAATGGGATGTTCAACAACACATATGGGTGTGATAGTCAGATGTCCACAAACAGCTGGCTATATAATGTATCTGTACAAAATATGTTTTTCATTTCATCAAACTTACTGTGCGTGCGGGGGTCTAAAATATCACACGCTGTAGTTATTTAAACTCTCACAGCACACACACACACACACAATATTTTAAGCCTGCAGGCTTGCATTCTCATTGTTGTATTTATACTGAGCTCTGTGAGGCAGCACTAAGCTCCTTAACACTGTTCTGCTTACAGCGCACACTCAGTCCATCAGCATCACTGTGTATTAAACCCACTCCAATCACACATCCTGATGCACTTAGACAGCAGAATGCATTATACAACATCAAACACACTGTCAGAGAGAAGGCTTTTAGCTTCTACGGTGTGTGCCTGCATTTTAATTATGCTCAAAAGGGAAATCCGTAAGGCCTAAATAACACCCCGGTGTTAGGAACATAAAGTTTTTCTGAAATTAATCCTTCCATTTGAAGTTTGACACTGGCATAATGGTTATGATGATGATGACGATGGTGTTGATGATGATGTGCATTTAGTCTTTGTACACTAATGAGTTTTACCGAAAACTACGGTTGTCTCTCAAATCACGTACTTAACCGTCTAGTGCGTTCATGCTGGTCTATGTATCCTGAAGAATATTAAGTGTAACAGAGGACACATTTTTGAACTAATCTGTCCCATCCTGCACCGCAGAGCAAAATGGAAGCGATATGACATAACCGACATGGCAACTGATGGCGTCGGTTAAAAAAGTAAATTACACATTGAACGTTGTTGATTAATCAAGCCAGAGTGCAATAAATGCAGTTCCTCACTATTGCTTACATGTAAGGTTAATGTAATAAATCCACATCCAAGTCTGTTCTAGTCAATAACACATAGTAAACAGTTTTAGGTAACCTTTGGCATTTGGTGATTTAAGACACAACTTACACCTGGATTCTGTAAGCATAATCAGTTCCTGTATTTATTTTCCGTTAAAGTTAATATATAAAAGAGCTTTGTGTTGAAAGTGCTACCTGGAGATGGTGAGGTAATAATAAACCCCAGTACTGTCCCTAGAAGCTCCTACCATCTATATAGCAGAAATGGCAGAACCATCAGTGTTTGCTATGGTTTGAAAATTTCAAAATGGCTACCAATGTGACAGACCATGTGGATTTTCTACTATATGTTTTTGGATGCTGCTACAAAATGAAAGATCCTGAAAATACAGACAGAGTTTAAGTGAACTATGTGTGAGAAGTGATTATACTGGAGATGTTAGTCTTGTGGGAAATTACTCTACATGTTTGCTTTTCTGAGCAACACAGCACATGCCGCTGATTAAATCACACACATGTATATCCACTATTTCAGTACTCATCCTGCAATCTTTCTTCAGGTATCAAAGTCATTGGTGGTGTGAAGGAAGCAACAGGAGAGGAGTTTGGAGTTTATGTGAAGAGGATCTTACCAGGTGGTCTTGCCTCCATTGATGGTACGTTATTAATGCTGTTATTCATTTATACTTCTGTGGTGTTTAGCATGAAGTCATGTGAATCAAAAATGCTATACACGTTCTTGTGTGTTTAGCCTTGTCAGATCTATCTCACGATGATTTCATAGTCAGCCATGAAGCGGTGCAGGTTAAAAAGGGTACGTGGTTTTGAACACACTGCTTCACAAAGAAAAGTGAACAGTGGTAGCTAATTGTTGGTCTTTGGAGAACATTTGTTAGACTATCTAATGTGGAAATTATGAATTCATAACTCATAGGTACAAAAGCGCTATTCAGAAGTTACGTGAGAGTTACACACACACAGGGTGGAGCTTGAGTCCTATTGAGGCGTGTCTCAGTTATGTGCAATTCTCAGCTTATCTTCATTGTTCTTATGTGAGATCAGCTCAAGTGCGGAGGAGCGTTAAATCCAGGTGCGACTGTCATTTTAATCGCAATATGTCATGCTGAAAAAAGGTTTTAGTCACTCAATAAACTCTGATATGTCATTTAAGCCCAGGATTATGTGCATAAGCATGACTCTATTCGTAAATTAAAAGTGTGGTCCGTTTAAAGTCAATCAATGTTTTCTTTTGCACGGACCTCAGAGATGATATTTATCACAATGACTTTTTTTTTAATGTATAAGTTATGAATTAAATTAAACAAAGCTGTAATCAAGAAAACAGAGAGCCTGGGTGGTAAAATGAGAAATAAGCAGTAATATTTATATATATGTATATATGTAACACACTGTACTATTTCTAAATGGTTAAAAATATACCAAAGGAAGATTTTCCCCCATAGCAAAAAAAAAAAAAAAAACATTTCCCAGTAAAGCGATTGTGTGTTTGGTGATGTTATCGCATTCATTGGTCAGTTTATTGGCAGGTTGCTACGTCATGGATTTAGAATCATATGTGATTCACCTGACTCGTGTGAAATCATGTTATTTTAGGACACCTACAGCCTGGAGACCAGATCTTGGAGGTGAATGGAGAACGTTTGATTGGTGTAACGAGTGAGAGGTGCGTTTCATTTTAGAGCATGCTTTAAGGTTTTAAAGCGACGATGAATTTCAACTGCACCCTCTGTGAGTCAGATAAAAATAATTTGGAAGGATAACAAATTGTAAATGATACCTTTATTTGTATGACAGCTTTCAATTCAAGCAAATAAAATGCAACTCAGAGACCTCAGTGGGTGCAAAAGTCAAATCTACAATATTTGTCCATCTATACAGCTATTTATCATTCTACCATCCATCTATTGATCGATCCGTCCAATTGGAAGTGCTTGCATTTGCTTTATTTAATACAGTAGAATGTGATTTTTCTTTCTTTCCGCTGCCTCCAGTGCCGTGGACATGCTCAGAGCAGCTTCGTCCACAAACCACATGCGTCTTCTGATAGCACGAGATGAGGAAGCTCGGTAACACACACACACACACACACACACACACACACACATACACATACGCAGATGAATCTAAAAGTCTGCATATGTAACCAAGAGCAAAAGAGTTCCTCGAGGGTTCCTTGGCTAGTTAAAGGTTCTTAACATAGAGGTCTACATGAAACCTTTTAGGTTTTTCCCAGAGGGGTGAACTGAAAACCATTTTCGCTAAGTGTGTGGTGCTATAGTGTTATTTGAGGAGGTTCCTCAGTTCCGTCATCACAAATGAGAAACATTTGAACCCACATCCAGTTCCTTTGACTTCCTTTGAGTTCAGAAAAAATCCCTCTGTGTTTAGAAAATAGCACAAAGTGTTTTATTCGCTGCTTTGTTTTAAAAGTCTAAGCCAC
>JAQQZR010000008.1:2174627-2186905 GCA_030068235.1 Notoglanidium macrostoma
CTCTCTCGAACTCTCCGTCTCCTCGATCTCACTGCGGGGGGCGCTCACCTGCCGCGCCCAAACGACAACAACAGATCAACACTCAAATATTAACCCCAATACCGTTTCAACATGAACGCATCCAAATCTCACATCGACAGGTAAACGGGTAATTACAATAACCAGACGGGAACGGCGTGTTAAGCGTCCCTTCATACGACAGTATTATTACTTCGGAAAGCACGAGTGACCTACATCCAGCGTGAGCATCTTGCTGATGATGAGCTCCAGCACGTCTCGCCTCAGAGCCGGAATACAGACCGTGATCCGCAGCAGGTTATGAACGTAACATTCCTGCAAAACACACACACATTTTCGACGCTGTATTATCTTGATAAGGACCGTGGTGGGGTTTCGCATTTAGATTGAACTCGCACTGAAGACAAATTTAAACTTAAAGCTTTAGAATGAACTCAAACTCGAGTTGAACCCTTGTGAAAAGTTAACCAGAGCTGCTGCTGCTTTGGCCGGAGATTAAAAACCAAACAAACAAACAGGTCGTACCAGTGTTCGGGATGATTTCTGCACAAACGGGAAGTTGTCGCTGAGGATTGGCATCAGGAACCGGCCGGTGCTTCGGGGAAGGGGAGAAAACCAGACTCTCAGATCATTCAACACAGCAGATCTAAATAAGCTTCGCTAATGTAGCGTTTCATAAATCTCGTTTCATTCCGCAGTTCTGCACAGATCGCAATTGCTAAATGACACGCATCCATCATCAGCGTGAGCATCTTTCACGCGCAGCACAAACAAACTGCACGTCTGCAAGATGATCCATCCCTGCACGGAAGCGAGCGCTGTATCAGTAACACCGCTGCGTCACGCCGCCAGACGTTCCACCTGCACCTTCCAGCGGATGCCTGTAATGTTAACAATAATAATAACAGTAATTTGCGACCTTTTTAATGCAACTTACGATGGAACGTATCTTGCGATCATCTGCAAGGCTTGGTGACAGTGATCGAATATCCTGGGCAGGTCTGAATGAACACAAAGAAAAGAGACACGACGTTAGACTGCGTGTTTACGTATAATGCTGGAAGAACATAGATGTTTCAAAAGGATGGCTTCGGCAAAAAGATTTTATTCATTCTTGTTCACAAAGGGTGCCAATAATTCTGCAGCTGACTGTAGACGGAGATACTAGCACATCCGGATCACCTAATGAACCGAGAGCTCACGGTGTGTCGTTCAGTTAACGTGCCAAGAGAACACACTCACTCTCGTCGTCGTCGTCCGAATCTGATATGTCCACGTTCCCTTCCTGGACTTTCACTCTTCCTGTAAGACATGATGAAACGTCAGCACTTCGGCGCACGCCGCGTTGTCTTTTTTTACCTGACTAGAAGAACGCGACTCACTGGGGGTGAAATTAGAGACCAGCATTTTGAGACACGACCTCAGGTACACGGTCTGAGCCGAGACGAGGTTACCGAGGAACGCCAGGTATTCCTCCACCACGGCAGGACTCCGCCCGAGCCACGGCAGCCTCTGACGGGGAAGAAGAAAAAATATATGTTCGATAGAAGAAGCAGGAAATGGATGTGCTGTCGGGCGTAAAGCCTCGCGGGTATTCGATTTTGCATGATGAATGACGTATCGATTAGAAATGAATGGAGTGACACTCCTTACCAGGACCATGTAGATCAGCTGCTCGTGTTCTCTGCCGAGTTGTGTGACGCACGACCGGAGCTCCTGCAGCCAGCTGATGATCTGAGCGTCCTGTGGGAAGCACGGAGGAGTAAGGCACGTTTCCCACAGCGCTGTCGAATTCTGATCGGTCAGAAGGTTGACCAGAACAGCGGCTCGGACAGGCGCGTCGACGAGATCCGCGTTAACGCGCTCGTTCTAATCCGCCGCCGTTTCCATAGCGACAGCTCATTCACACAGACTTGTACGATGGTCCATAATCTACATAGACGTCTACGTATAACTGCCGAGCTGACGTTTTCTCTGCGTATTTAACATTTATGGGAGGAGTCTCCGGTGTCAGCGCTCTTTTTCTTTTTCCACCGCGGGAAAGTCCTCTACCATGACACGAACTTGTTTCACAGACCTCACTTGAGCGTTTTTATTCCTTACATGCTCTGAAAGAAATCTGCCGACGTCGACGCTTCTCAGGGTGACGATACTAAATCATTTCTGTATACACTTTTCAATTAAAAAGGTCACATTTTGTCATATAGTTGTGCATGACAATCTGAGGTCCAACAAACCTGGTACAGTTAGAGTACCGTAGTAGCATCACGGTACTTTAGAGGGTCTCGAACTATTCATATATTAGTCTCAACGTATACAATAACCTTCTGGCTGTTAATTAGAGCTTTTTATTCCTGGACTTTCCCTCCAAGACAACTCGACAGGTCCATGTTGATATTATGCGTGTTCAGTTATTAAGCTTTTAGTTCAAGTTGCTTGTCAATTTAACCAAATTAAAATAAACATCACAGCCCCATTCTGAGAACCTCTGGTGCAGTAATTGCTCATGAAGGACCTCAAAATGGACTTACCTTAATATCAGGGTCTGAAAGCTGATGCTTTATCATCTCATAGTCACTGGTGTCTCCCTTAAGGACAACAGAAGGCACAAATGATTAAAAAGAAGTAAATAAAGTAACTCTTTATTACAGAAATGAAGTTAAAGACTGAAATCTCCCACCTGCTTGAGTTTGGCCAGAGTGTTGACAACAGTGTCCCCAAAGCGCACAGTTTTGGGTGGAGGAGTGTTAATGAACTCTCTCTCCACCTCCATGCTGGATTTCTAAACTTTAAATTAAATACAGCTCGTGAGCAACAGACCTTTACTGTGCTATTACTGGAGCTGACACTGCGCACGTGCTTACGTCGACTCCAATTCTATCTATTTCGATTTATAATCTGAGGACAAGTCGAGACATGTCCACACAACTCCAATAGAACACACCTACATATCACAGAATAATAAACTACGCTCATATTGAAGCTGTAAATAAACCGGAGACAGACATGCGGACGCGTCGTGGTCATCCTAACTTGTATTCCGACAAGTCCCACCCACCTGTGCGGGGATTGGCTAGCATCATCGCTCGCCTCATACATGATTGGATAGTTCTTTCTGCGCACGCGAGCTTGCCGAATCATAGCAAAGAAGGCGGGGCTTGATGGAATACAGATCGGAAAAATCAAGCTAACGCCATGCGGGACGACATAAAGCAAAGTTTTACATTTGAATTGCAAAAGTCTTATAGAATACGTGTAGATATTTATTTAAGTGCGTTTTAAAATAAAATAGGTTAAAATAAGTACGCGTTAATTGACTGCACGATGCAAGAAGATAAAAGGGAGCAACAAGGACCCGGAAGTGTTATCTGTATACCGGAAGTGATTTATCCGATAGTGCGGCCTGTCGGCGTGGAGTGTAAATGTTCTTCAAAATTATCCTCAAACTCTGAACAGTGTAAATATTCAACCACTAAATGTAAATGTTTTACTGTCTCATACCTTTAAAAAAAAAACCAATTTATTTTAACTGACAACCTGAAGGAAAACTTCACACTGAATGATTTGCGTATTGATCATCAATAAATAACATTTATTTTGTAATGAAATTATTGGTTGCTTTATTGTCTCTTTTCACAGTTATAACATGTTTCTACATTATCCACAATATTGTTTGACTACCCGCTGATAGTGGTGGAGTGGGATTTAGTCCTTATTTCATCTTTATATAAAGAGAATGATGCAGCGGCGCTTTAATCCTTTGGTCTGTTAATGTTTTAGAAGCTGATCTTTTAAGAAAGGCGTTAGAGAGCTGGACATACTAAAAGACTAAAGCGCTGCTGCATCACTCTCTTTAAGTAGAGATGAAGTGAGGGGCGAAATCCCAACTGCACCGATATCAGCATTGCGAGTAATGTAAGAAACCATTAACCAAGGTGAAACTAGACCAATGTATGAATAGAAGCTTGAACTTAAAATGTCAAATAAACGCCTGATGCCGTTAAGGCTTACGTGGTAGTCGTAAAGATTAACGTGTGTTTCTCGGGCGGAGTTTTCCTTTTAACAATGCTTAACAAGTTGAAAATGGGTTGATTATTTTAGTTGATGAGACACCTCAGTGAGGCCCGATCAAGTAACTAGGCATCATCACCGTTTACACGTGCATAATAAATAAACAGGCATCTCAGTGTATATGTGTTGTGTGTGTGTGTCCTCATTTATTCTTGCTATTATGTCCTACACAAATAACCAGGCTCGATGTAATATTACTCAGGATCAAGGACAAAGATCATCATGCTTAGTAACCGAGTATGAAATAAGTGGTTCAACAGAGATAAAAACCCCCAGATAATCAAACCTCTCACATCATCTGCATCTTTCTGTAAATGCAGTATCATGAGCAAACACAGATAAGAGGAAGTCAGACACACCTCGCTGTTCAAAGGTGACATTTCACAGAGGCAGACGTTCAAACAATACGGGGAACTGTAAATGAATCAGCCTGCAACAACACAGCTACAAAAATACAGAGGTTTATTCTTCAGTCTGGCTCGACACTACGGTGCGTCTGAAGACACACAAAATTCACGATTAACATTATAATGCCCATGAAAGAGAAACCACCCCTGCTGCGAAACAGGGAGACCTGAATAACAGTGCGGGAACTGGCAGTGACGAAAATTAGGCCGAAATATAACAACAATGAAAATGTCCGAGACTTTAATACAATAATTACTGAACTTTATAAAATCATCTGTGAACAAATCAACTAAATAAACTATAAAACAGTCCATATACAGTAGTTCTGTCTTCTGCACCATTTTGAAATGTTTCCTCTTCAGGGTTCTGTGGAGTGAAGAGAAAGAAAGACTTAACGTTTTTAATCACACAGTCAACTTCTTAACCTGTAGCACTACAAAACATGTCCCATTTAATGTTTTTCCATGAGCGAGCCTGAGGTTAAGTAAGAGAGGTGCAATGCTGATGTAGGGGTGTTTCACTGTGGGGCAAACAATACAGGCATGTGTGTGTGTGTGTGTGTGTGATAGGTTTAGCGTGTGGTTTAATGGCATTAACGATTAACAGAATGATAAGGGGCTCTTGCTTTTTTGAATACTTTACTTCCTCGCAAAAAGCACATCTATTATACGGCAACAAAGCCGCACTGACTCGACTCGAGTAAAGAGAAAAGAAATTGCTTTTGAATGGAATCCCACGAGTGCAAACCACGGCGTTCAAGTTCGGCCATACGGTCAGAGTTATTGGTATAAAAGCAACTCTTACAGTCTTAATGAACTTCTTCAGTGCTGTATTTATGACTTAATGCTCCGTAGAGCTAAACTTGTCCTTCAGCTGTCCCGTTCCATCCCATTACATAGGCAAACCCACTGGTTTTTATGTTCACTTGAAGGATGTAATACTACAGGTGGCCGGGTCGGGCCTGAGCTCGGGGTACAGTCTGTGTGCTTAGGGTTCGCATGTGTTTTTGTCTGCATGGCTTTCCTTTCAGGTTCTCCGGTTCTCCTCCAAGCACATACCTGTAGACGGACCGGTGTTAATGAGTGCGTTATATCCTAACAGGGTGCCCTGGAACAGGCTCCGGATCCATCATGACCTTGACCTTGAATAATTCAGCTATATAGATAAAGACATATGGATTTTCCACATATGTGCAACTTCTGAGTAGACGCAAGTATATAATGACTGATATGTCTATATTTTTCCCGAACACGTCACTCGGTAGAGAGGTCGTGCGTTAAATCAGGACGATCGACAAACTGTTCTGGACGTCAATATCGTTAAAAGTAGCTTAAATACATTTTCAGTATATGTACGGGAGCGAGTCTGATTGTTAGGACTTACCTGTTAGTTAGGCTACTAATTGTGTGTATTGTGATTATTTATTATATAATAATACGTATACAATAGTAATGATAATAACCTGTGATTTAAGGCTCATATGGGGGACGTTTCTGTAGCCACAGTGGCTGAAACAGTGCTCAGGTGTTGTTGTTGTGGAGGAGTCATGGGCAGGTTGACTGCCACTGTCCCCCGGCCGCCATGTTGGCTCCGTGAGGTCTGACCCGAAATGGCGGTTCCGTTTCTCCTTATCGAGCTCCTGATTCGGCTCGAAAACCTCCTCAGGACGCCGGTGAGGCCTTTTTCCTTCTTCTTCAGCAGACCTACGTCGTCCTCGAGTTCCTCCGGAGGCACCTCGATGTTCCCAGTGTACCAGAAAACCCACCAAATCAGGCTGAGGAAGATGATGATGGCGCCCGCGTAGATGAGAAAGTCATAGAAGAAGATGTCGGCGAAAACACCTGACAAAAGCACGACGAGGCCGCACACGTCGAACGCCACAGCCAGCCAGAACGCGCACGAGCAGCGGCCCAAACCGCTCAGAACCGGCTCCTCCATCAGGACGTCCCGAAGATAGAAATAAATCAAGAAATAAATAAGCAAACCACACTTTGGGTCGTTTTTTTTCTGTTATTAAACAGTCATTAGCTCAAATGTAAGATTCCCGTAGGAAACCGGAAATACATTTATCCTGAGGTAAACATCCGTAAGTATCCGTGCGCCCGCAGGTAAAGGTGATCCAGGTGTGACACCGTTACCTGTAAACGGTAAATGGGCGTGGCCACACCTCCACCACCAGGAAGTGACAGAAGGGAAACCCCGATCTGAATAGGTTACAGTAAAAAAAAACAAATCTGAGCTTTTTGTTTGTCATAATCTGTGCTTTTTATAAACACCTTCTCAATTTCCCCGTTTTTCCTTTTTGAACTTCTATAGCCTATATGTCCTTTTAAAAAACAACAACTCTAATGTACGTCTACTCATTGTGTTTTTGTACTAGTATTGTCAATAGTTACTGAAAATAATTTCTCGAAAAAAGATACATTATTTAAAATATAATCAAAAGTTCAAAATTCAACAGGTATAAATAGTCTTAATTGCGTTATAAGACACAAAGCCAGAAGGACAAGGTTCAGTCTAAATGTCTGGGTTAGTTAATATATTGAGTATATATAATTAACCCAGGTTATATAAGTACCATAGCCTACTGAAATGAACATTTCCTTGTTGGTACTAAAGTGAAAATCTTTTGCTTAAGAAAGTTCATGTGGTGTGGCTTTTACTTTCAATTGTGTACCTATAATTATTTTCTAAATTAAGATACTCTGTATTAAGATTTTAAGGGACAATAGGCTTTTTATGTTAGAAGGTAGTGTTTGGGGTGATTTGTATTGCCTGCAGTATCTGTATCATCTTGTATATTTTTTAAGTATTTTTTGCATAAAGATTTACAAAAAAAAAATGTAATGGCAGATATTTGTACATGTCTTAAATATAAAGTGCAATATCTTCTTCTTGTTGTTAATGTGGAAGCTGAACATTTAATTTAAATGTACATTAATATATGACATAGTTGCAATTATATTATATACAGTGTACAGTGCGCCATCTACAGACCTCAGCTTGCAATGACATCCCAAAAAGCCTGGCTAAAAAATTATGTTTTGTTTTGCTTTTAGGGAACATCACGCTCCAGAGTTCAGTAGGTGGTGATAATGAACTCATCTGTTGGTTGCCGACTGCAATAAAACATAATAATAATAATAATAATAATAATATGAAGGAGGAGGAGGAGGAGAGGAATAAGAAAGGAGAAAGGGATAGAGGAACAGAAGAAGGAAAAGGAGAAGTAGAAGAAGAGGAGAGGTATGAAGAAGAAGAAAAGGAGAAACGGAAAGAGAAACAGAAGAAGACGGGAGATATTTTCTCCTAAAAATGTTACTCATATACTTCCCCAAAACGAAAAATAAAAAATGTATTAATTGCCAGCTGCTAGTACATTTTATTTCCCAACTTTTTCTTTACATTACTTTTTCTTTAGCTCTGGGCGTGACTAGCAACCACGCCACGCCCACTTTTCATTTCTAAATTTCCAAAAGCATCGTTTTTGGGCTTCACAGTCATCTTCAGCACTTCGTTCTCTGCCTGGAGGAGAGTGAGCACATGGACAAAGAAAAAGCCATCTTGAGGAAAGTTCTATGGTCAGATGAGACAGACTGAGCTGATTGGCTACAATGACCAGCGGTACAGAGGAACACTGTTAATGGTGGTGATAGCATCTCGCTCTGGGGCTGTTGAACTGCCAGTGGAACTGGTTCAATGCACAAAGTGGATGGAATAATGAAGAACATCAGAAGTCTTCAGCATAACCTCAAACCATCAGCTAGATGGTTACAAATAGGACACAACTGGCTGTTCCAACAGGATGATGACCCCAAATTCACATCACAGCTGGTTGTGGAATGGATAAAGCAGGATAACATTTAGCTGAAAACAAGTCGTGACCTCAGCACTATTGAAAATATGTGGAGAGCCAAATTCCGCCAAGAAGAGTGGTCAAATATCCAACCAGAATTCTGCAGAAGCTTAATTATGTTCTGTATTGTTATTGCAGTATTTGTATCTTGCTAGATGACAAACGAATGTGTAATTGTGTGCTTTTAAAAACTAATGGAGATCCAAAAAATTAATTATTCAAATAAGTCATAGCTAACATAACATTAAGGCATGAACATTATGTGCATTATGTTCATCTCCAAGGTGTTCAGTGGGGTTGAGGTACAGGACACTCGAGTTCTTCTACACTAACCATGTCTTCATGGAGCTGCTTTGTGCACAGGGGTATTGTCATGCTGGAACAGGTTTGGGTGAGGGAAACTGTAGTCCTACAGCATACAAAGACATTTTATACAATCATGTGCTTTCAACTTTGTGCCAACAGTTTGGGGAAGGAACATATGTGGGTGTGATGGTCAGGTGTCCACAAACATTTGGCCATGTAGTGTAGGTGAAGCTACATTGTCATCTTCTATGGATGCAGATAAGTATTCTTTCTGAAAGCATTTAGGACGCAAATGCACACTTTATTATTTAATTTAAAATTTTATTTAAACCCACTGTATAGTTCTGCTTATAGACTGATTATAACTACCATCTTTGCTTACAAAATGACCAGCATAATAGCAGTGTACACATTCATGCATAAAAACAATAACTCAGTGTTCTTTGCTCACTTGTCTTTAATTTGTGACCTCAGCTTTAATGTTATACACTGAGATTTTATTGTTTATTTGTTTGTTTGTTGACAGAAGTTGGTGAGGACCACACAATTGTTATTTAGGCCCTGATAAAGACGGTACAGTTTCTTTTTCCCATGACTGTCACACATTGCCAACAAATGGTACACATTAATATAGTTTTATTTATTTATAGTAAACACATGAAGAAGAAATTTTAATGCTAATGCAGAATGTAACTACAGTACATAAATCTTAACACTACCCCTGCGATGCCAGCAATTACAATTACCATGACTTCTCATCACTTCGTATACATCAGTACAAAGTTCTGCAGACAATTTAATACAGACGCTATACCTTTAAGTAACTATATCTGTTAACATTTGATTACCTTATATACTTATACAACATTATATAGCTAATTTCTTTTTTATTTTTGCTGAATGATGCTAAAAATGACAGTATATGCACTGAATTTCAACTAAGTGGGGTGAAGTGGGAGAGGCATTCTAAACTGAGAAGCCCTGCTTGCACAGGGAGAACTAGGGCCAAATGAGGTCCCGAAGAAAGGAGAGATCAGTGTCGCTGGTTCAGGAATTATTTTTACTTGACTGATCAATCATCATTAGATCACTGACTACGTGTCCATTATAAACAATTTCAAATTGCACATTTCCCATTAAGTGCTTCTCCAGACTTTCTGGGTGTTCCATCAAATCCCCAAGATTGTTTGCATGCAAGTACTTCGTAATCACTGGTGATGTGATGGTGAGCATCAGTCTGGTTTCTTTACCTTTTGAAAGGACCACAATTCTGCCACCCAATGTCCAAGCATAAGTCTGACTTTTCTGAAGCAATTTACAATTCAAGGCTTTCTCACTGAAATCGGCTACATTTCTTCTTCTTCTGGATCTCCACACCGCTGATTTCACCTATAATTGTGTTCAGGGGCTTTGCTGCCTCATTTCCCATGGCAGGCACCACCAGATCTCGGCCAGACATGGTCACACCTAGGACAGACGCCATCACTGTGGCCAATCGCTGTTTGCAATAAAATAATCTCATCCCACATGAAACGTTCCCTGACAAATCCATCTGCTCAGCAATGCTTAAGAGCAATCAAGCTCAGCTCACCAATAAGAAGCGCCTTTGTCATAGCTAAAAATGTTCAATTAAATATAACTCAGGTTAATATGGAAGTCCAGCCAGACCATGCATTACTTCTTTTTTTCTAATCTCAAGATAACAAAAGTTGTGATAGCAAAAGTTGCATTATTCGGCATACATACTATACATGAGGGAGTCCTTTTACACAACCAAGCTGGTACAGTGGTAGTGGTAGTACAATGAACACTACAGTGATCCTGAATGGGTGGTCAGTTTCATTGCCAGTCAACTTGAGAGACTACGGAGGTCTCCATTATTATATGTTGTTTGCGAGATGAAACTGACCACCTGTTCAGGATCACTACAGTGTTCAGTACAGTATAGCTGCAGTCACCTTCGCAAGTGATGAACGCTAATTTGGAATTTGTTCCCTTTAAATAATGAAGGCTTGTGGGGAAACCTGCAGACGGCTTTTTACAGAAAGAAGAGTCCGTGTTGTTCCACTCGATGGTAAAGTCTTCAAACAGAAGAGATTTTGGAACATTTTGAACCCCCAGACAAGTTAGTTTCAATTTAATATCATTTAAACATTTCAATCTTTTCACGATTTTCTCTTTGCGTACCAGAAGACTATGTCAGTGAACTTCCCTGTTTCCGGCTTCTCCCCCCGACAGTTTCAGCATCGACCAGCAAAAGAAGGCCGACGTCTCAGGAGCGCTTTTTTTACTTCTTGTTAATTGTCTGCCCAGTGATTTCCTGTTGAGACCATTAAAAGCTTAACGTGCTGAAATATTGGGTTTGCCTCATTTTTTTGCCCAGGAGTGTATGCATTTAAAAGTTCTAGTCAGGCCCAGTGACATAAATTGACTAGAAATTATTTTAGAGATTTAAAAAAAAAAAGATATCAATAAAAAAATTTGCTTTATATTGCTGTTAATGTCTTAAAATCCAGTGTAATATAATGATTAGTTGTTACTGGTTCTACTGAAATAACATCCTGTCTTAGTGCAATAATATTCATTTGTTCATTTATACATCTTGAGTAAGTGTTTAATCCTGGTCAGGGTCACAGTGGATACAGAGGCTATCCCAGGAACATTTGGCACAAGTTATACAGACTGGATGAGATGCCAGTGTAATGCAGTGACAGTTCTGTTATAATGTTGATGTGCTGTTTGGTAATTTATCCCAGAAACATACCTTCCCTGTATGTGTTGTCTTTCTTCAGTTCCTAAAGTCGGGATTGCAGCGCTGTTCTGCTGCTCTCAACCTTCTGCTTGATGGCTTTCTGCAAACCTATCAGACTGCAGCACAACAAAAGTTTGCAAACATTTACCAAGTGCAGAAAACATTCCGAATCCCAGAATTATGCTGATTTAACTCAAGAATAATTTCATAATCAGCCAATAAAATTAAAACACAAAACAATCATTTTCCTGGAAGACCTTTTACACACTCCAGACTGCCAGAGGGCGCCCTTCCACAAATTCTAAATGTCTTCTTCACTTGTCATGCTCATCTCCTATCTATCATACATATTTAAAGGAAAAGGGTTGTCATGCCAAATTTTGACTTTGTGTAGATTAGTAGTGTTTAATTCTCTTTTTGGTAGCTTTTTCATCTTTATTGTGAATTTGCAACATGTACGAATCAAGTGACAAATAACCAGAAATGTTTAAAGGGAAAAAATATGTTCTAGCTGTCAGTGGACAAAGTGACACAGTAAGAGAAATACTCACTTAGCAGTGATGGCAACAGAGTCCGGGTCAGTCGGTAGAATCACAAAACACACACCAGGGGCTGTCAGGGTGCAACCGGCTGAGTCCTTCACGTCCCATTTGTCTCCGTTGTTCCTGAGCAGTGTGTAGTGTTTTCCTCTCTCAATCTGCCCCTGTGTGTTCCATAAACACCACGCAGAGAAGTGTATTGGTACATCTGATTGCGTGAGAAAGATGATTTTAAACCCTAATGGAATCCATTGAAGTGATCTTTGCTGTAACTGGGTTCAAGTGTACCATGCGTAAAAGGGCCAGGATTCCAGGACCTGTGATTCCA
>JAQQZR010000008.1:2201936-2216988 GCA_030068235.1 Notoglanidium macrostoma
TCGTTATGGAAAAACACACACACATATATATATATATATATATATATATATATATATATATATATATATATATATGCACACGTGAGGGTGCATTACATCATGTTATGCCCTGAAACTGCATTCAAGTAAACACACGTGACATCATGTGGATGATATGGAGAATAAAACCACGTGGCCAAAGTGTGAAAAATTTACATGTGGAATTTAATAGATAATGAGTAAAAATAAATAAATTCATAAATGACCAAAAAAAAAAAAAAAAATGAATTACGTGCGCAAAATTCACATGATTTTTCACGTGTGAAGTTTGTGTGATTTTTCAGGGTAGTGACGCGGAGGAAATGACAAGTATGAGACTGGATCTTGCTGATCTTTTGTCCATGTTGGAATTAAGCCGGCAGGTGCTAGCTCTCCGTCTCACCCTGACACTAACGTCACCTCGTGAATTTCTATAACATTTCCAAGTGCGAGTCTATGTTGAACTGTTTGTTTGTCTGCAACTGTAATATATGGAGCCACTGAGGTGACATGATGGTTATTTTTTAATATGTCGAGATCATGAGATAATATACCAAGAACATGAGATAACGAATTGAGGGCACAAAGTAATACGCTGAGATAATGAGATAATATACTGAGGCCACGAAATCATACACTGCATATAGAGACTATGATGTAATAAATAAATGACAATGAGATAATATTTCATGGCCACAAGATATAAGATAATATAATCCGGCATATGTAATAATGATAACTGTATTATGATAATGATAATAATATTGATGCCACAAAATCATATTTATCCAGGAGACGAGATAGTATTTTTTCAACCACAAGATAATACATTCAAGCTACAATATAATAAATTGAAGCCACAAGATGATATATTAAGGCCACAATATATTGAGGCAATGAGATAACATACCCAGTATATGAAATAATATACGGACGCAATAAAATCATATACATCTAGGCCACTTGATAGTATTTTGAGGCGACAAAATAATATACTGAAGCCACAGGATAACACATTGAGGCCACAAGATAACAAATTAAGACAACAAGATAATATATTGTGGCCACAAGGGCATATACTAAGGGCAGAAAATAATGAATTGAGACAGTGAGATACACTGAGGCCATAAAGAAAGCATAGCACAGCCATGAGATAATATTTTAAGGACATGAAATAATACATTTCAGCCTTAAGCTAATACATTGAGGCCACAATATAAAACTCTGTGGCCATGAGGAAGTATTTTGGGATCATATACAGTAGCAAGCAAAAGCCACACACAGAGCCATTTATGAATTCGTATTAAGTCACAAGCTTAAGTTATCCATTTTGTGGATATGATTTTGGTACCTTGGGAACACGAGATAATAAATTATGTGTATGAGATGCTTAGTGTGTCATCTTGAAATATTATATCATGGGCTTTATATATAATCTCGTGGCATGAACATAATGTGTCTAGCCACTGGTTACTTAGCTTATGGTAGGGCTAACCCTAACCCTAACCCTATGTATTATCTCATGACCACATCTTATTATTGAAAAATAACCACCATACATAAGTCACGTCCGCGGCTAATCTGTGATTCATCTCTTACTGCTCAGCTCTCTTTCAGCCTGCACTTTAAGCGCAGCTACATCATAATCATGTGCATAACACACTGCATATAATAAGGAAAATCCACTATTTCTGCAGATCTTGTTAAAGCGTGCACAGGGAATATTCAGTGTCTAAAAGCTTATATTCATAAATATTTATCTCTGTGAGTGATTTAGTCACGCTTTATACTATTATTTCCTCATTTCGAACTTGTTCTAGGACTGAGTGTGTGTTTGAGTGTGAGGAAAGGGAAGAGAGGTGAGCGAGGCAGGCACCATGAAATAAAAGGAGGGAGACACACACGCACGCACGCGCGCGCACACACACACACACACACACACACACACATATGCACCAGACAAGGGTGAATGTAAAATTATACAAAGCATTTTCTATACATATTAAATAACAGCATTGCCTAAAATGTTTTTGAAATACAAAAATAATATTTGTATAGCTCTGTTTAACTAGAACAGTGGATGATGAACGTCTGTTGCAGGATCACAATCAAAAGTGAGTGCTACTGACAATTTCTTAACATTCGTTCACACAGAGGAGGAAAAAAAAAAAAGGGGTGATGGGAATGTCTAAGCCGTCAGCGCAGTGGAGATTTCATGAACAGTGTAGAGATCTGGCATCAAAATATCTCCAGGTACACACACACATCTCTCTCTCAATCTCTCTCTCTCTCTCTGCCACTTTCAGCATTAAGTCTTTCTTTTTCTTCTCCTACTGACCGCTCGTCAGTCCAGCATCCAGTCAACGTTCCCTCCTTTTTTTTTGGTCGGAAAGGGAAGATCGGCATCCAAGAGACAGAGCAGGCAAAAAAAAAAAAAAAGGGGGGGGGGGGTTAATAAAAGAGAAAAAAAAAAAAACCCCCGGGGGGGGGGGGGGAGAAGAAAAGAGAAAGAACAAAAGGAGGAAGGAAAGAAACAAGGAGGAAATAAAAAAGGGAACGTAAAAACTTACTGCATTCAAACTATAGGAATCACAGTAACCAGGTGGATGGACTCTAATAATGGGAATGATGGTGATGGTGATGATGGACATCAGAATGAAAAAGGGGTTCCGTTTTTTTTTTTTTTTTCCTTTCTTCAGATTTCAGTTCCTCAGCACCCCAGCTCAACCTCTCATTGTCTTGATATGTCATATCTATGATCAAGTAATGTAGGAAAAAGGAGATTGTAGAATATGACGTTCCCTTCATGCACTAGTAGAGAAAACGGCGGAGTACCGGGAAGCATCCTGAAGCAGTGCAGAAGGTCAGAGGGCCCTGGATAAGATGACTCCTTTTCCTTTTTCCCAACCCTCCAGCCCCACCCCGTTGGTCAGTCACGCTTTCGAGGTTAAATAGTAGCAAAGCTAAGTAGCAGATTTACACGGACTTGGTGTCCTGGTCGTCGTGTCCATCCAGAAACACGAGTTTCGACACCCACCCAGTTCGTATTGCAGTCTCCCAAAGCCTGATACAAAAATAGAGTACTTCTTACTGTAAATGTGCGCTTCCTTTTTCCTCAGGCGCTCGCATTGCACGTCCTCGAAATCGATAATGATAAGAACCGTATTAAAAAAGACCGAAATGAACGTTTCCGAGTCTGTGACTCAGTAATATGCTGATGAGACATATGATGTCCTGGTTGTGTATGTCGGGGTGGCGTTTAACCAAAAACGGATCCGTCTCGCCCACTTCACTGCCGTAAAAATCCCTCCCAGAAGATCTTGATGAGCATAACCTTTGAATATTTCAAGGCAAATCTTACGAATATTCATTAACTTGGTGATTTATTACGTTATAATTGCATGCACTAGAGTTGCCTAAGTTTGATGGCGGCATCATTCCGAGCTTTGCTATCAGATGAGTTCATTTTCGAAGCCTGAAACCTTCAGCAAGGCTCTCAGTGCGTGTTTGCACTGCGCAAAAGATCTACAATTCCAGCAATCAAGCAGGGGGAAAAGCAGTCTACCGTCAGCTCAGTAAGTGACTAAATGATGTTAGCATAGAAATAACCTTATTGTCTGGTTATGAAGCCAGTGGTTTACCGTTATAGTTTCAATATTGCTGATATAGCCTGTACGTTTGTCTTTGTATTTGCGACTTTAAGCTTAGTTTAATTAGTGAGAGTTCTTCAGCATTTCCACAATTACCACCCACCCACCCACTCTGCAGCATGAGATAGTGAAGAAAAGCGTGACCTTTAACCCCCAGATTAGTCTGTGACTTTGCTACGTTGTGAGCAGTTATCATCGTTATCACTAATATTAATGCTTTCGCTTCATGGTGCATTTGGGGAGTCTCTAGTTTGGTTTGTGTTTTTTGTAGTTTCCTCTCTGCGTCTGTGCTACAAAATGGACGGGATCGGGGAACGGCAGCGGCGCAGAGGTCCAGGAGAGTCGTAGGGTTCGTAGGGGGCGCTGTTGATGGGCGTGATCGGGGTCAAACGCAGAGGAGCGCCCGTCATCCCAGAAATGTTGTTCAGGCTTCGGGACTTTTCGTAGCCAGCAGCTGGAGCGAGTCGTGGGTCGGGTAGATAATGAGAAATGTTTGGTTTCCAGGTATTCGGGATATATCCGAGATATTTTTTTTAAGTTAGGTGTAGAATGGAATGAAAGATTAAGCGGATGAGAATGTTTTTTTCCAGGTGGAAATTGAAATGACAATCAGATTAGCAAATAACAATTGGTAAAGCAATAATAATAATATGGGGGGGAGAAAAACAGGGGGGGGGGGAAAGTCCAAATGAATCATGTGTATATGAAACACAAAGGCAGACAGACAGACAGACAGACAGACAGACAGAGACAGACACAGACAGAGACAAGGACAAAACAGGAAAATGCGAGTTATGAAATGTCATCAAATTTTCTTCTTTTGCTTTCAAAAAAAATATATGCTACAGCAGTGTTTTAAAAAAAAAAAAAAAAAGCACTCCCAGCCGCACGCAGTGGCGATGGAGGTCGGGCACACGTGGAGCAGGTGGATGAAGCACCTGATGTGTAACTCGGAAAACGTGAGCTCAAGAGGAGGAGGGGGGAAAAACAAGAACGAGTTTAGCATCCAGGTGTTTGATCCAGTCTCGGACAGGGACGCTCCGCATTCTATACAACCGCAAGGGGACAGACAGACAGACAGACAGACCGACAGACAGACAGACAGACGGAAGCCTGAGAGCTCTGCGCACAAAGCTCTTAGGCTGAAGTCTCGTCTGGTGCTCTGGACCCTGTGAAGCTCTCGTGGATTCAAACATGCAGCCAGATTTATCAGTATCAGGTGTTGATTATAAAACATATGCAACATGGTGGTTAAGTACATAAACATGTAAACGTGTGACCAGAAATGAGCTTCACGTGGTCCAAAAGCTCTTTACAGCTTTCCTTCCACATTTGTTTCCATACAGGTCCTAACATCACCATGGTTTCTCAGGTTTTTTTTTTTTCTTCAGTCAAAAACATTCATTGAACACCCTGTACTTGAGCGACTGCGCTTACTTTCAATTCTCGATAAAAATATTAGTGTACGAATGTATTGAGAAATTGGGACGTTGCATCCGAATCAAATTCCATAAAGATCGGATCTTGAGCAATAATATCTAATTAGTCACTACATCACTTTGTAGGTCGGGAATGGATCTATTAGCAAGCCCACCCGGACGTAAAAGCTCCGGTGTGATGAAGAGTCCCGTGTTTTAGCTAAAACGTGACACTAACAAAATGCTATAACATGACAAGCTAGTGATAATGCGGACAGTAGCGTCTAAATGCCTGTGTAGGGGAAACTCGAGGAAAGTGAAATACAAAGTGAAATATTGTCTGTTCTCTCTGGTTTGGAGGCGCGTACTCTCTCTCTCTCCCTGTCCACGGCGGCATCCGAATCCTCAAGTTTGCCCTAACCTAAATCCAACACTGACATGGCGTAATTCTCAACATTATTCTCAGCGGTGTGTGTTGCATTAAATAAATCAGGGAAATAATTCAGTAAATAATTTCCTACAAAGTGATCCAGCACTTCTTTGTCTTATCAACTGCCAGTTAATAGATCTTTACTGGATGTTTAATTAATTAATTTTTTTCCCCGTTCTATCTGTGGCACTAATACTAATTCAGCTTAAATAAAGAAACATCCGGTGTTCAGAAGCTTTTGACTGGCAGAGTGTAAAGCGAAACCATCTCTAATGGAATCATCGATCCGAAAACCTGCTATTTTTAACATTAGATTTTTTTTTTTTTTTTTTTTTTTTTTTTTTAAAAACAGAAAAACAGGAAGCAGAGACATGTCATGTAAAAATGAGATAGAATTTCTACTTACAACTTTCGGAACTGACTCCAACGCCAGAACGTAGACTGGGCGCGTATGTGACAGAAACGTTTCAGAACTCTGTTTTTGGTTCATTCCCAAAAAGCCGTGTTCGGCGTGTTCTTTATAGCTCAATGTGACAAGATTTAAGCATTCTTTGATTCTTTTTAACTATTTCTGCCCCACATGTTGATTAGTTCAGCTAGGAAACGGATGAGGAAGGAAAGACAGCAACATTACATCATCAACACTTCATTCTGTACACAAGAGGACTCCCTCCACACTGACACACAACCATAATGAGCAAAGACTTATATATATATATATATATATATTTATTTTTTTATAGTGGATGTTTAGGAGGAGGAATAGTGATCTGGTTAGAAAGTCCTTGGTGTCAGTTTGTCAGCAGTCTGTACTTCAGTCCCTGGTGTGATGCTGGTCTGTGCTGAGGCGTGTGGGAATCAGTGAGTGTGTGTGTGTGTGTCGCACTGATGACAGTCACTCCTACGATAAAGACTGTAGCAGCCACGCAGCAAAGCATGCCGGGTAGCAGAAGCCAGATTAGAGTCAGCGTGTTCCTCAGACCTGAGCAGCTAAACCCTGAAGGCGATTGTAAAATATTTAGTTATACATATTTGTCATGCGAAATCATGACATAATGCACCAATATCAGTGTATGAAAAAAGTGAAGTTACTATTAACACCGAAAGATTTTATGCAAACGTTATTTATTTCAGAACAACACTTCATACTTATTTATCCGTTTGATATTCAGGAATACGCATGAAACAAGTTACTTCCTGCTGGTTATA
This sequence comes from Notoglanidium macrostoma, assembly GCA_030068235.1. Lineage (NCBI taxonomy): Eukaryota > Metazoa > Chordata > Actinopteri > Siluriformes > Auchenoglanididae > Notoglanidium > Notoglanidium macrostoma. The sequence continues at coordinate 2,208,662 of JAQQZR010000008.1, forward strand.
GCAGCTATAAACGGCCGTTCCCTCTCCGGCCGCTCTTGAAATCATGTTTGAAAAAGCTTGTCATGTTACATGTTATTTTTATACAGTGTATAGGTAGCGTTACTATAGAAACGATACCGAACGAGTGCATTAATATAAATGCGGCTGCACTCCTGGTGTAGTTTCATGACTGTGATCTTATTTCTCGCTGCCTCATTAAAAGAACACTCGGTTTTTACTCTCACTCTTACTAAAGTTTTTACCCTCAACATTCATGACTCTCTTTGTTTTCTGGCTGTCTGCGATGCGTTCGTATCTGGCTATACTATAATCACTTGGCCTCTGCCGGTTTACCTCGCTAGTCGTGTTTTCGATGCGGTTTTATGCAAAATAAAAGTGATATTTTTACATTTTTGACAGAACTCAATAGTGAGTGGTCTGTGTTCACCGAGTGATGTTATGCGATTAAAGCTGGGTTCTCTCGTCTCGCGACCGCTCTTACAGCGCGCGCTCGTCTCCGAAAGGCAGCTTTGCGTTTGTCATGTCATGTGACTTAAATGCGGAAAAAAAAAAAAAAAAAAAAAAGTGCTTCCGGTTCAATTTTGTGAAAGGGAGGAATTTTGTGGAGGAAGAAACGACTAGCACGTTCCTTTAACTTGGGTTGGTTTTTTTTTTAACAGTCCTGCTAATGTACTCTCTTCATGAAGCATCACACAAACACACATGTTCGCTGAGAGTTATGGATGAAGAGTCAGGAGGTAACGTCATAGTCGTTGATTATTTGCAACTAGGTCTACGGACCATGATCTTTCAGTGTTTAATTGCTCTTGGATGCTGATTTTTAATTATTTGAAACAGAAGCACAGCAGACCTTTGTATATAATAGCTCAGTATTTAAAGCTTTCAGCTAAGCTCCATCATGCAGCTGCCTTTTCTCACTGTACAGCCCGCTGTGTGTGTGTGCGCGTGTGTGTGTGTGTACGTACCTCAGGTCAGACTTTAGTAACACTACGGACGCTGTAGCGCCGGCCTGAGGGTGGGATGGGAGATGGTAAAGTGAGGGCAAAATATTAGACCTGCTACAGTGTATCTGATTCAGCCGTAAATTTAATACCCAACAATAACAGTCAACGTCGGAGGTGTAGCTCAGGTTTAAGTATTTAATGACGGTTCCAAATACTTATTGGGTGGATGTTTACACACACACACACACACCACAGATGATTATCCAATAACGTTTGGCGCACTAATTAAGATGTAATGATGTCCATAAAGGTTGATTCCACATTTCATTCCAATTTTTCCGCCTCAGAGGTTAAACCATCTCGTCTCTTAGTTTCTTACATCACAGTTTATTAGCCATCAGGCGAGACACAGGGTTAACCCATCAGAATCGCACGTATTTCGTATTCTTTGAGAGCAGGAAGTATTAAAAAGACACCAGAAACCATTCTTCTTTTTCAAAACAGTGGGTTATTTTCCTTCGTTTTATTGTAAAAATGATGCACTTTTACAGCTAGGATAAATATACGGCCTAGATGTTTTATAAATCTGAATGCATTATAAAAAAAATATACATTTGGAAACTGTATTAGAAAACATACGGAATAAATGAATCTTTTCCCTTTATTCCTTTACTTTCAAAGCAATTTAGAAATCGCAGGAAACCCATTTTAGTTTTCTGTATTTCTAGAAATGAAAAGAAATTAATGACGTAGAATAAGATTGAATAGATGCATCATTTCACGGCATGCCAAATCTGCAAAATATTGATACTGAATGAAAATTTGTCGGATATCTCCGTTTTCATTAAAATAAGGACTTTTTAAAAGCATATTTACGACTGAATCCAGGTTAATATTTGCGATATCCAAAGCTGGATATTTCTCCATTAGTAGAGAGGAGATGTGAACGTGCATGTGCATGGGAATGTCATGACACACACAAACCAACAGAGGAGACAGCTCCACAAATCCATTACACACATATTTAACACTCAAACACAGTGTTATAATATGAAATTCCACGTGACAGTAACATAATCAGTTCAAAGATACACACTTGAAAGCAAAACAACAACAACAACAACAACAACAATATGGAGTATAAAATATAAAGCATGTATGCGGAGATCATACATGAGAGAAGCAACGTGTGAGAGGAGTGGACAATACACTTGCTCACACACACACACACACACACACACACACACACACACACACACACACACACACACACAGGTTGCCCAAAGAGGTTTTGTACATTAGCAGAAAAATATATCTCCTCCAAACAAACTGCGCATTTTATTCATCCCTGACCTCGAGCTCACCTGAGAATAAATACCTCATGCACGTTCTTCTGAACCATTACTAGATTAATCTGAGTCGGGGCTGTCAGAGAGCCACAGACCCGTAAAAACCACTGCGACATCAATATACATCAGCCAGAGACTACCAATCATCAGCCGAGTGTGGAGGAGAAAAGGGGAGGAGCTAGTGCTGGAACAAACTGCTCAAAGGAAAACTCCACCATGAACGGGTTGCATATTAAGCTTTCGAATTTTCAAAAAAAGTTCACGCGTTTGACTCATGATGTGTGACTACCTGCTGACAGTGGTGCAGTGGGATTTAACCCTGGCATCATCTCTACCTGAGAGGCAGCAATGCAGCGGTGCTTTATTACAACTTCCCAAGCTTCAACTTTCATGCTAACATGCAAACAATGACATCTTAGCAAGTTAAAATGTCTCGACGATCATCAAAATGATCTAGCATTTCCTGTTAGAAGATTACGAGAGACCAAACCTGACATTATTAAACCTATTCTAGACTGGAACCAACTTAATCCAAAATAAGCTGACTCATCAAGTGAAATGACCCATCCATGCAATTTGACAAGTCATTTTCTTTCAGATTCAGTGTTCAGTTGCATTGCATTCTGGGACTTGAGGAGTGAGTCCACTTCTCCTGCACTGGATTTTGCATTAACATGTGGAACATGATCACTTATGTTTAAAAACGTTCCTCCTATTAAATGCCATCGTAACTGCACTGACAATCACACCTGCCTGTGATGCCGAGCGGCAGACACATGCTGTATTTCGATATGGACATGCTGAACGTGTTTCAGGGTGGAGTTTTTCTTTCTCGTGCTGAGAGGTCATAATCCTATTTCTGCACTGTGAGAAGCCGAAACTGCGCTGTTTCACTCCCTTTCTCTCTGGCCGCATCTTCCTAAAATCGGCAACCCGAGCGCAGTGAGAGCATCGGCGCCTCCGATGCAGCAGTATGATTAGATACAGATACGGGGCTCAGACACCAGACTGCAGTCAGACTCGCAGTTCTCAGTTCTCCTGCACAGCCACATGGAGCGTAATTACATCTCCGTTCTGTTTTATCTGACAAATATTTAATTCAGTACTCGATCAAATGTCTTTTATTTTAGTGGACAGATATTTTTCGTGCATACGTTTCGTAACATTGCACCAGTTAACCTGACTACTGGTTATATTCAGCGTGTTACACATAAATCTGGATCCTGACCTCCATTTTGTTCTTGAATCGGTATCAGAATCAATATGGCACCTTAGCACTGGACTGGTCGCCAGCGGGGAAAAAAAAAGTTCCAGTTTATCTGGTGTCGAAAGAGTTATAGCATTTTGCCGGCTGATTTATCCTGATGTTTGGTAATTCTGTGTGTGACTCGCTTATTGCTGCTTTGTGACTATGTCGATTGTGCTATATAAATATTTTGTGCAGTGGAAAATGGCAATAACTAAGAGCAAAGTTTAAGCTGGGGATGAAACAGGGGCAAACTGGGACGCTGTTTTAAACCAGCCCGGCTTCATTATGCCCCTATTTGCCGATGTTTTTACTCATGACTGCAAATGGGCTGAAATATTGATCTTTGCAGGTTCTGTAGGAAGCCTAACCTCAATCAAAGCCAGGGGCGATTTAGGGCTGACCGCAGTGACCCGAGTCGATCAGTAATGGCTGCATGCGGCTTAGCGCATGTAATGATTGATCAAGGGTTTAGCAAATCATATAATGAAAAGATCTTACGCATTACTGTCGTGCAGAACGAGACCTTGCTGGTCTTCGGTTACGGCTATGATTTAGAAGTCGGGCTTAAACAGCAGCGTGGAAAAATCAATGCTGTGTTAACGAAGGGAGTGCGAGGAGGAACCGGTGAAGTGGAGAAAGACTGCAGTGCTGAAGTGCCGCATCACCGTGGCGGAGGAGATCGAGTACAGCGCACTCGGGTCAGACCGCAGTCGGGAGTAAGAGCAGGAACGGAAGGTGTTTTGCAATCAGAGCAAAACCGCTGCATCGGCTTCTCCATCAAAACTCTCAATGTGCTCGAAACAGCAATGATCAACACATCACCTCAGCCAATAAGCACTTTAGAGCAAGAAAAACAAGAACAAGGGGGAAATAAGTGAAAGCAAAAGGAAATGAGAAGGAACACAACAGTATATTTAAAAATAGAATTTAATAATAATAATAATAATAATAATAATAATAATCTCAGTGCATCTTGGGAGCATGACTGGATGGCTGGAACCTCAAATTGAAATCTGATAAAGCTGACTAAACTGCAGTCATCTTGTTTATGAGACGATGTGTGTAGCAGTTCAAAATTTCACACCCTTTTGAAGGATTTTCCCCCCCATATCGTCCTGCTCAGTCCCAGAATGCTCTCTTCCACTGTTTCCATGGCAACAGTGGGTAAGAAATAGTGTCAGAGGGGGATTGTGGTGGAAAAAATGGGAAAGGAGGAAAGGATGGAGGGATAAAGTCAAGTAGCAAACAGAAAAACCGCTGAGATTTAAACATGGTAGAAAGAAAAACCACAATGTACTGATTTATAGAATATACACAGTACTTGCTAAAAGTTTGGAAGCACTGCAAGCTGAAAAAAAAAGAAGTAAAAATAGGAATAATGGGCTATAATATGTTAACACAGAACCAGTCTGTTTGACAAAATATCTGCAGTACTCAGACATGTCCAAAAGTCATGGTGGGAAAGTTATGCGTATTCAGTCAGCGTGCGAACCTGCGGCGCACCATTCAAAACACCTGTGTATTACTCATGTCTCGGACGTCATCTGAGAAGTGGCTTTCCAATAATATCCAAATCAGGGGATAGAAAACGCGGACCGAAAAAGGAAATTCAATTCATCTGTCCAACAGGAGTCTATTAAACACTGATGAGCCAAAACATTATTACAACTTACAGATTAAAGGTGCAGTCGGCGATTCTAATCCGATTCACTTCGGTCTGCTAGCTGTCCGTTCTGCGTGTGGGGAGATGGGGGTCTCGTCGTTGCCTTGGCAATGCACATCCATGAATGTGGGGGGCGGAGCTTCTGACGGAGCTCTGAAGGGAGGTGTTTATCTGTCTTACTGTTGACTTGAAATATCAACAGTCTTTTTAAAATATCGATGTCTGCACCTTTAAGCGAATGAAGCTGATTATCTCATGTCAAGGTCTAGGATATATAGATGCCAAGCAAGCGGTCGGTTCTCGCAGTCGAAGTGTTGAATGCGGGAGAAACGGGCAGGCCTTAGGACCTCTGCGACTTTCCCAAGGGACATATCATTATGGCCAGATGACTGAGTCGGAGCATCTCTGAAGCAGCAAGAACAAAACATTAATGACGGTTGCAGGAGGAACACACAATGCATCTCAACCTGCTGTGTATTCTGGGAATTCCTGGGTCTTGGCATTCATGCAGACTTGAATTTGATACCCACTTATACATTGTTGCAGACCCTTCATGGCAACGGTATTCCCTAATGACAGCGGCCTCTTTCAGCAGGATCATGTGCTCTGCAATACTGCACACGTTGTTCAGGAATGGCTCGAGGACCATGACGAAGAGCTCAAGGTGTTGCCCTGGATCTCAATCTGATCAAGCATCTGCAGGATGTGTTGGAACAAGAAGCAGCTCCACCTCAGAGCTTAAAAGTATGTGCTGTTAATGTTTTAGTTGCAGATACCCCAGGGCACCTTCATAGGTCTTGTAGAGTCTATGCCCTGGCAAGTCCGAGCTGTCTTGGTGGCATATTGAGGACCAACCGCATATTGGGCAGGTGTTCATAATGTTTTGGCTGTTATTTAAGAATATGTCTTCTATGTTATAAACCACAGATTCCCAACCTTGGTCCTGGAGAATCCTACAGGATTTAGTGTTTTCCTGCTCCCAATCTACCTGCTCCAACTAATCAGCTCCTTAACAGCCCTTCCTGAGTTGGACCGCGTGTGCTTGAGCAGAGAAAACATTAAGATGTAGAGGTTCTCCAGGACCAGGGTCAGGAACCTACACGTACTCTCACAGAACTTCCGAAAAGCACTTAGTTGCACTAGTTAAATCTGAATTCAACCAATGTTCTTTGTTATTAAATTTAGAACGTAGAACCATTACATCCCGGTCCTCCTTTGCTTCTCCGGGCCTGATTTTTCAGCCTCCTTGTTTTGCTGGCTGACAAACATCTGACTGTTAATACGCAACATCTGGGACTCATTAAACTGCGTGCACATGAACTCCGCTTGGTGCTATCACCCTTGTGAAGTCTTATTACCCCAGTGTGCAATGTTAAACTTGTTTCTCACATTGTAACTACGCTTTTTGATTATGGAAATGCTCGCCAGTTGCATCATTGTAATTATACATTGGCCATTCTTTTTTTTTTTTTATGTCCAAATGAATAAAACTGTGCCCACATTTTTGGTCAATTTGTGCTTTCGTTTTAAAGGAAAAGTGCACAGAACTGAACACTTACGCAATCCCGCCCCAACAGAACAGTTTCTGTAATGGAACGAGCAGGATTGGTCAAAAGGTCTTGGTGGGGTCATATTTTACTCCACACACCCTTTGTATGATCCCTGTGTCCGTTTTAACGAGTTTCTCAAAAAACAGTGGCGTAGCCACGGCTTCCTTTACAGCCAGACATGTGGCTTAACCTTGTTTGCTTTGAATGATTGATTGACTTAATCTCGACTTTGCGGACTTCTTTCCTTGCCAACAAATTTGTTGTCAGCCTTGAAGAATGGACAAAATACAGCATCATGTCAATAATCCAATTCATCCAAGTCAGTCATCCGTTATGCAGTCAAGGATAAAGGGGCTAAAATCGTGAAACTTCTGATAACCACATACTCCATTTATTTTTGCTTAAATCCTAGATCAAAATCTCCTCTTAGATTTAATGGCAGCTTGAAATACACGTTCCGATACTCAGAAAAGATATTTATCTTTTCTCACATTTACAGAATGTTGGCTGACATGAAGACACAAGGAATACGAGAACCTCAACAAATATATATATTTAAAAAACGCTTTAATTGGAGAAATAGTTTTAGACGTTTAAAACGTAGCGCTTGCTTCCATACTTTTCGCATGTATTGTGTGTGAATCTCAAACACACATCAGCAGCGTAATAATAATAGCTTTTAAGAAAAGGGGCAAAAGCCAAACTCATCTTAACCTTTAACCTTAGGCTCTTTTGTGTAATATCCATGTACACATGGAAATTAAAAGTGCACACTCTGCCCTGGTTCATAATTAATAATGAAGATACATTGAGAGCTTTGCCGTGTGTGTGTGTGTTGTGGTTGAACTGTAGTATGACACACACCGTCCTGACTGTACACTTACCTGCACTGTGATTCTGTCAGCCTGCATGAGTGCTTTTTATTGTCTGAAGAATTTGTGTGTGTGTGTGTGTGTTTGTTGCTCTACTTCTGTAAACAGCAACGTGTATCTTTGTCAATTGATCAATTTACATACGCACTTATAGTGTAGAGCTCCGACCTTGTTGAAGTCCGTCTGTACAGTTATGTGTCACTTTATACAGTCAGAAGGTGTCATCGACATCCCTGTGTGTGTGTGTGTGTGCGCGCGCGAGTGTGTGTGTGTGTGTGTGCGTGTGTGTGTGTATGTGGGGGGAAGGAGAGGCAGGAGGTGTATCCCGGCTCCCTCAGACTCAGGACTCGAACATCAGACGGCAGTGTTTAAGCACAGCCTGACCTCCTCTGTGTGTGTGTGTGTGTGTGTGTGTGTGTGTGTGTGTGTGTGTGTGTGTGTGGTTATATCGGAGCTCTCTGTCCTGAAACACTGCCGCTGGAGTCCACAACAGAGAAGGACACAACAAAAACGCAAGCCCACGTAGTGGCCCGGCACCCCTGCACACACACAACACACACACAGAGCCTAAATCTAGAGCTTTACAGATTTATTCTGCCAATAAAGGCACTTCTGATGGTTTTACTGATTGTGTGTGTGTGTGTGTGTGTGTGTGTGTGTGTGTGTGTGTGTGTGTGTGTGTGTGTGTGTGTGTGTGTGT
>JAQQZR010000008.1:2255968-2267547 GCA_030068235.1 Notoglanidium macrostoma
GTGTGTGTGTGTGTGTGTGTGTGTGTGTGTGTGTGTGTGTGTGTGTGTGTGTGTGTGTGAGGGAGGGAGGGAGAAAGAAAATATTGTCTCATCAGCCAATTATGTGGCAGCAACACATAGCAAAAAATCATGCAGATTCAGGTCAAGAGCTTCAGTTAACGTTCGAATCAAACGTCAGAATGAAGAAACGGTGTGAGCTCCGTGACTAGATGAGCTGCCTTTAGTATTTCACAAACTGCTTCACACACAACACTCTCTAGAGTTTACACAGAATGGAGTGAAAAACAAAAAACACTGGGTGAGTGACGACTCAGTGGGTGAAAGAGCCTTGAGGATACGAGAGGAAAAGGGTCAGATTGTTTGCAGCTGCCAGGAAGGACACGGTAACTCATATAATCACGCTTTACAACCGTGGTGAACAGAAAAGCATCTCAGCATGCTCTAAACATGTAAACCTGAAGTGGTCAGAAACAGGAATCTGAGGCTGTCATGAGCTCAAACTCACCCAAACAATTAAAGATTAGGGAAGAAAAATCACCCGGACTTTCCCAGTCTCCATCATTACCTGAAGCTCTTGAGCTGAACCTGTGTGATGTTATGCACTGTGCTGCTGCCACGTGATTGGCTGATTAGATAACTGCATGAATGAGCAGGTGTACAAGTGTGTGTGTGGATGGTGAGTGTGTGTATGTATGTATATATAGCTCAAATACCATCCGAGAGATGTGTGTGAGTCAGAGAGACGGAGAATGGTGTTTGCACTCTCATTGATTGAAAAAAAAACAAAAAAAAGCAAGCTGAGCACAGAAAGCCTCGTCATGAACGTAAGATGATAAGCTGTTCCCACACTCGCCATCGCTCTCATTCATCACTTAGTCACCTCTAATTCACCTGTTAACATCTTAGTGACCTGTTATTGACCTCTTAATGAACTGTTCTCTTATTCACCACTTACTAACCTCTTATTCAGCAGTTATTCGTCTCTTATTCCCCTCTTTTTCACCTCCTATTCATCTCTTATTAACTGCTTATTCACCTGCTATTAACATCTTATTCTCTTATCCATCTGTTATTCACCTCTTATTACCATGTTATTGACCTCTTATGCATCTTTTATTCATCAGTCATTGACTTATTCCCTTCTTATTCTCTTCCTCCTTTATTCACTACTTCTATTAATTGCTTATTCATGACTTATTCCTCTGTTTTTAACCTCTTATTCACCGCTTTCATCTCCTTTATTCACATCTTACTAACGTTTGTTTTTCTCTTATGAACCTTTCATTAATCTCCACCTGGACTTTATTCGATGCATGACAGTAAGTGCTGCAGCTCCACGAGGTGACGCATCATCTACGATCCACTTTACAGCAAAAAAAAAAAAAGAAGAAAGAACAGACATATTAAACGAGTAGGATGTCCACCTACTCTCTATCCACCACATCCAGCCCAAATCACTGCATGAACAGACTATACCTGGATACCGTACTGACTTTTATATCTATCTAAATCAACATCCAGGTTTCTGTCAAGCTGCTTTGTTGTGAAACAAATAAAAGTGCAGTGAAATGGGTGTGTCTGACTTGAATACGACCACCTGCAGGCCTTTACGGCTGTAAACATTCAAACCAAACAGACATAACCTACTCTTTATGCACCGCTTTTGTTACAGGTTAATAGCACTCGCACCACAGGGATAAAAGACAGACGGTTATAGCATCTGCAGGCTCGTAGAGAACGGTGAGCTCGAAAACAGGAAGGAGGAAGTGACGTCGTATCTGGCTAAGAGATGCAGTTCTCGCTGCTGTCGCTATTTAACACACGGCTCTTCTCGTAAATCACGAGTTTCCTTTACGTTTTGCTATCGCCACCGTCTTCGCTTTCGCGTCGTTCTGTCCCGTCCTCTTTTAGCCGAGGACATTCCTCACACTGCTACAACTTCTAAACTTCAGCATCTTTCTTTATAAAGTCAGCCAACGAGTCAAATGATCCTTGACTAGAGGCGAAAAACACCTGGAGCACTAAAAGTGACCACTAGATGGCACATCAGAGCCAAAACATCTAAAATGTTTAGCTATTCCCCGCTAAACACAGCGCCAAGCTCTCAAAGCTGCTCCTCTACAAAGCTGTCGTCGTGATTGTCGTCGTTATCCGGATCTCCAATCAATAACTCTGACCTGACATTCGAAATTATTCACTAACTCGAAGATTCCGACCTATAAACAGACCTATGAGATGTTTTTAAAGTTCAATCGCTAACTGTAAAGTTACTGCACTTCATGACTGTCCAGAATAACACACAAAGACGCGATTGAGACAGTTTGCTTAGTCTGTTGCGCAGACAGTGTCACATGAAGCTATAGCGCCTTCGCTGGTCTCGGACCACCAATATGGATGTTTAGGGTCCATTTCAGAGGACGTGATCAAGAAACGCCCTAAATGACCTCAGATGGACATTTTGTATACGTGTAGGCATAGTTAAAGTCGAGTATAATCCAACTAAGTGATGCCCAATCTCGAGAATCATCATGCAGCTTAGCTAATAAACTATTACAGATATGTTATTGATCTTTGTAAATTTATGTCACCCTTCTAGTTGGCACACGCGTACACACACACAGAAAGGCACAACATTGCATTTTTTCGACTTATTATTCAGTCCTGGGGACTGCGGTGCACTGTGTACATTCGTCCTTTCACATTCTTCCTCTCTCACACCATCATTCTCATCCTCACGATCAGTCCTTTCTGATCTCATCCTATCTCTCCTTCGCTCTCTCTCTCTCTCTCCATTTCTCTTTCTTGCTCTCCTTTATTTTCCTCTTTCTCTCCGTTCCCCTCCAGCTCGCTCGCCCGCTCTCTCTCTCTCTCTCTCTCTCTCCTCTCAGAGTGCTGGCAGTGTTCCCCTCCTTTTTTAGCCGTGGGTGACGGAGTGCTTCTCTCTTTGTCCTTAATCCAAGTGAGAGCAGCACTCGGAAAAAATGCCTACTAAGAGTTATAGTGCTGGGTTTACACACACACACACACACACACACACACACACACACACACACACACACACACACACACACACACACACACACACGCACACACACACACACGGAGTGTAGATGCACATTGCGGATAAGGAAGAAGACACCGGAGAAACAAGGAGGATAGAACACCTGGCATCTCTCTCTCTCTCTCTCAGACACACACACACACACACACACACACACACACACTTTTTTCTCACTTTGTCAGGATTCATTTACTATCACAGTGTTAACAACGACTTCACACCTCCACTGCCCTCTCAGTCAGTCATTCATCTCTTTTTTCTTCTCGGAGAGCATCATCCCTCTCTTTTTTTCTCTTCTTCAAAAGTATTATCCCTCCGTCTCCTTGAAAAATGGAGACATCATCCTTCTCTCTTTTCCTCGAAAGCATCAGCCCTCCCTCTTCCCTTTTCTTAGAAGATGAAAGTATCATCCCTCCTTCTTTTCTCTTTCTCTTCATTTTTTTTCTGTTCTAGGCACGCATCATCCCTTTCTCTTTTCTCTTCTTAGAAAATCATCTCTTCTTCTTTTTACTTCTTGGGACGTATCATGCCTAACTCTCTTCTCCTCGTCAGGAGTCTCATCTGTTGCTTCTTTTTCCTCTTACGTGGAAAGTGTAACCCCCGCCCTCTTTTTACTTCTCGGAAAGTGTCATCCCTCTCTTTTTGTCTTGGACAAAAATCAAACCTTTCTCCAGTTTGTTCTTCCAAACCAAGTCGCCCCGCTTTCTTTTCTCTCATTCAAAAGTCTCATCTGTCGCTTTTCTCTATTCTCGGAAAGTATCATCCTTCACCTTTTTTTTCTCTTCTCGGAACGGGACCGCATCACCTCTCTTTCTTTTATCCTCTTAGAAAGCGTCAATCATCTTTCCTTTCTCTTTCCTGAAAATCTCATCCCCCTTTCGTTTCTGTTCCTGGAAAGTGAAAGCATCTTCCCCCTCCATTTCCTTTCCTTGGAATGTATCTTCTCTCGCTCTTTTCTATTATTCTAATCTATAATCAAGTATCACCTCTATCGCTATCCTCTTATTAAGAAGTATCATCTCGCTTTCCTTTTTACTCCTCCATAGCCTCATTTCTTTAGCAAATCTTTATTCTTTCCCACTATTCATCTACATCTCCAAGGCTCTCTCTCTCACACACACACACACACACACACACAGGCTGTACTCGGTGTGTCAGTGATGAAACATTACTAATGATGGCTGCATTGTAAAGAACAATGAGTACTAGTCATCATTATCTTCACTTTTCACTCCCACTTCATTCCTCATCCTTCCATCTTTTAGCTGTTTCCAATCAACATTCTATTCCGTGTTGCGCTGAAGGAAAACCTGTGCCGTGAGCAGGAGAGTTATATGACGGCTGTGTGTGCTTCTTCGGCTTCCGTAAATCTGCATGTTCCCGATTCTGATACGGTCGTCCGCCATGCCACGCCTCGGTGTGGAGGTGGGAGTTAAAAACGAGAAACGTTTGACTTTTTCTTATCAACAATCTCTCATACACACCACTACGATTCTCATTGACGAGGTTTCTCATCTCCTTCCTGTTCTCCTCTACTGGATTACATGCTTTTTAGCACCTAATCCAGCAGTGCCAGCTCTTCCTAAGCATTCTCTCCCTAAACCCCAATCGATTAGAATGCAGCCGTGGTTCGCGTTCGATAATAATCCAATCACCGTTGCTACGGATATGATTCCGACTCCTTCATCGGCGTTACAATTTCTTCTCTTTTTGGTCACACTGGCTCTGGTTCGGTCTCATCGTGTCCCACCGATCTTCTGATACGAGAGTGAAGGCTAACACGTGCTTCCTGCGTGACATGCGAATCCAGCAAAGCGTATCTTTTTGCTCACTGTTATCCACCCTCTTCGACATACATGAGCGGACAGATACTTAGATAGGATCACTGCGTAAAGGAAAAAAGAGACAGAAAGCAATGGGAGAGAAAATAAGGCCAGTCTTGAGTGAACAGGCTTGGACTCTCGGTCATGGACGGCTGCGGCGTCAACTCCGGACGATACGGAATAATGTGGAATAGAATTCTACATCTAAACAGCTCCACAAGGAGTGAACAGCTATAAATGGCACCTAATTGTATCTACAGTCCACTAAATAGAGTGTGGAAGTCATTATTGCACACCCTATGTAGTGCACGTGTATAGGGAGCAGGGAGCCATTTGGGATCCAGGCTCAGATTGTCGCTCCGGCCCGCAGAGACCACCGGCAAATGAGACTGCTCTTTTCTAGTTTTAGCTAACTGGAGGAGTTAGGATCTGAGAGAGAGAGAGAGAGAGAGAGCGAGAAGGAGGAGGAGAAGGAAGGAAGATAGATGTTGTGTGGTTTTGGCCTGCATTTAATTGCACGGGTTCAGTTTACAGGCTGTTGGCAGCATTGAGCTCTCCCTCGTAAGAAATGTAGCGCAGCCAATTTTACAGTAATAGCCTATCAACGGTGGGATCCGCCAGCCTGCCAGAGGCAGAATGAAATTTTTGACTGCCGCGTCCATAAATCGTTGTGGGAGTTCAAGGGGTTCCGACGACGGTCGGGGAAAAAAAAAAAATTTGAAAGGCGGGACGCAGAGGCCCGACTGAGCCACTGCAATAAAGCAGAAAAGGCCATGAATAAATTTTCACCGTGTCCTGTGTGGAACACTGTAGGACTTCATTCATCACTGCAGGTGTTCATTCAACACGCCGCAAAGCTACACCTACATTAACACCTAGTGTGATGAATGAAGCCCTGCAGTGTTCTGCGCAGTGCACAGACGCCTCGCACCTTCACGCATGCCCAGCTCTCCGAGAGGTGACACGAGGAACAGTGCGCATAAAAATCTGCTGCATCCACCATCTTAACAAGCCACGCTCCCTAAAAAAAAAGAGAGGAGGAGGGGGGAGTGCACGGAGACCTGCATATGTCGCAGAGTGGTAGGAGAATTCGGTGTTCTCGCCCCATATCCCCCTGCTAATCGCCCCCACTATATTTAGACGCTAGTAGATGAAGTTAGGGGAGAGAGAGGAGATGCAGCGGCGGGGATGCGGCTCACATCAAAACGTCTAATGCAAATGCGCCGCGCCGAGAAACCCGCGGATGCTCGCGTGCTGAAAATGCAGGCAGCGTCGTAATTAAGCCCGAGGAGACACAGACACGGACATGTCAGAAAGGGAGTTGGTTGTAGAATCAGAACGATAGGGCCAAAGATGTTACTCCAGGATCGCTCGTGTTGGCAGTGCAGAACAGCAGAACCTAAAAGGTCGTTCTAGAATTGCGTACATTCTGGAATTAGAATGCTAAAATCCGGGATATGTTCCAGAACTATTCATGTTCCGGTTAAGACCTGCAGTTGTTCTAGAATTAGAAGGTTAAAGGCTAAAATGTCATTCTAGAACTGCTCATGTTTGAGATTTTGAATATTAGAACAGTTACTAGTTAATAGGTAATAAATAAACCAAACATCGCTGGGAACGTGAAGGACGATGCGCCTCACTCCTAGGGTTCGAGTCACAGCACGGTTTTTAAGTGAAAAAAGCCCCGAGCTGTGACGCACAGCGCTTATTTTCAGCGCCAGTGTTCACCACTCAGTGTCACTTAATGTTTCCAAACACCTGGAGGGGAGCAGTGCAGAGGGAACCGAGCCGTTTATAGTGTAGGGTACGGACACTCGGCAAAAAGCCACGGTCAGGCAAGAAGGACTCGTTTTTTAGGCAAAATGTTTTCATTTTCGGTGATCTAAAGATCTGCACTTCGGGTAAAAATGTCAAGAGAGGAGATATTAAAGTCGAAGTCAGGAATACTTAGTCTCTTCAACAAAATATCTGCTCAGAATAGAAATCTGATCTCAGGGTGCACCAGGTTCTGTAAAGGAATAATGTGGACTACCACGGGAGGCGCCTCTACATCCCGTCAGCTCCGCCTCTTGCACCATCATTCAGGTGTTCCAGCCGGAGTGTGTTTTGGGGGCATGACTTTAGAAGGAACATTTAATTGGTCTGTATTGATATAACTGCAGAAATTACTTTTAATATAAATAGTCAAAGAATTTATCATTCCTGATCCAAGGAAAAAAAAATCTTATTGGCTGTTTTTATAGCAAAAATAAGCATTTAAAAAAAACAAAAAAACGTTGCAAGATACTCTAGATAGATATTACTAAAGCGCATGAGCAAACTCGTGAACAAGAGCTAATCAAGTGGTGGACCTTGTTCTGTAAGCGGAGCAAGGTTGCAAGTTCGAATCCCAAGATTCCGATACAAACCCTTGAGTAAGGCCTCTTGAGCTGGATTCTGCCTCACTTATGAGTCTCTTTGAATAAAACCATCAAAATAAATAACAAAAAATCCAAACAGAAAAGTGACACTGGAGTATTTAAGTAGATCTCTGTGCCTCTTTTTACACTAATAAAATACTATTATGGTGCAATATTACATTATATTATAACTATATTTGTAGAATTTAATATCACTGCATTTCACTGCGTTTTTTCTTCTCAATTGGTTGAACTCTGCATCATAAGACTGAAACGGAGACGTCAGGAACACATCATGGAAGGTTTTGTGCCGTGATGACAGTTTACATCCAAGGCTAACCCAGAACACACTTAGTAAAAGATCGTTATGAAATCAAACATTATGGCAACAGTCAAGGCAGTTACTGGTAATGGCAATGGCACTTACTGGCATTGCAATATACCATTCCTGACTTCTTATGAATTGGTTATGTCAGTCATATGATGGAGGGTCATTTCTTCTGCAACATAGTACAGAAGAGAGTTCCCAGCACCCCCAATGTCTCCAGCGCCCTCAGCGTCACAGGCAACTCCACAATCTACAGCGGTGTTTCTATGAGGGTTACCATTATACTTCTTGTCTGTTCGCATTTTTAATAGTTTTAACCTCCATAATCAACATTATATATTATATAATGACTGCACATTAGAAAAATATGGTGGGGAGCCCAGTGTCCCCATGATGCTCTGAATCCCCACTGTCCCCAAAATCCCCAATGCTCCTTGCATCGCCAATGTCCCCAGCATCCCCAATGTCTCCAACATTCTCAGTGTTTTCAGCATCACCCAAATCCCCAATTTCCCCAGCATCCCCAGTGTCCTCAATGCCCCAGCATCCCTAATGCTCCTTGCATCCCCAGTGTTCCCAGCAACCCCAGGATTCTCAGTATTCCCAATGACCTAGAAGCTCCACTGCCCTTAACATCCCCATTACAGCATCCTCAGTATCCCCAGTGCCATCCAGCATCCCAAGTGTTTGCAGAATCCCCCAGATGCTCAGTGTCCCCTGCATCTCTATAATCCCAGTACTCCCAGTTTACCTAACATTCACAATATCCCCAGTGACCCCGCACCCCTAGTGTCTCCAATTCTCCAGCTTCCTCTCTGTCCCCAGGATCACCAATATTCCATGTCTCAAATACCTTCTGCATCCATACCACCCACAGTACCCCCATCTTCCCCATCATCCTGAGTGTCTGCAGCATTCCCAATATTGTAAGCACCTCTGGCATCCCTAGTGTCCCCATCACAGCATCCCCAGTAACCCGACCATCCCCAGCACCCCAATGAAAGTTTTTCCTAGCAGTTATTTGTATCATTTTTGTTTTCTTTTCTATTTGCAAGTCAGTTTTACCCTCCAAAACACAACACTATATAGATAGACAGATATCATATAAAAGAATGCACAATCCGAGTATCCCCAGTGTTCCAGCACCCACAGCTTCCGCAGTGTCCCATGTCTCGGAGTGTTACCACTTCATTGGCTTCTAAATTTGCACATTTGATACTTTTGCCCTTTTTTGTTTTTGCAGAAAGAAATTTAAAAGGCAAACCTTCTAGTGTCATAATATTGATTTTTGCACTGGACGGGGAAATATGACGCTACTTCGAATACGCATTAATCAAAAAGAAAAACAACCAGAGATGATTAGAAGTAAGAATGCCGATAAAACATGGTGCTGTGCTGTTTACATGACGGTCCATTTGCTTCTTTTAAAATGTTGCTGATTTCAGCACTGGACAGCGTCACTGACAGCTCACCAAGGCTGGGAGTGTAGTGCAGGAGTATACTACACTACACTACACACTCTCTCTCTCTCACACACACACACACACACACACACACACACACACACACACACACACTGGCAAAGGGATGGTTAATAAAACATTAAGCTGCAATGTTTTACTCACATTAAACCTAGAAATCCACGTATTGACCAATTACGAGAAAATAGCAATGAAATTCTGGTTCTTGCACTACTATTCTGCTTCTGAATGTACAAGTAAAGCAATTTACACTTTACATTTACTTTACATCTTGCAAAAATTTTCAGAGACCTCCCAGACTCAGTGAAACCACGATTTAGCTTGCAAAACCAACCCAAGGTGAACTGCAGAGGACTGACGTTAATTAATGGTTTTTTACCCCATGAGAGAAATTTGGCAGTGGGAACAAAGAGGCTTTCTAAGAATAATGTATAGCGAGTTTATTTTGACTCCCGGCTGTTGCTAAGAAACGCTGCGAGTGCGTTTCTGTAGTCCATCGAATGTTTGTTCAGGCATGGCAAAAAGGGGGAGGGCTTTTGTGCGTGACCGGCTGGCGGTTGATCGCTCACTGGCCCTGACAGCATGTTCAGCATATTCCCATTCGTCTTAGCTGATTTCTGCACAGAGGGAAAATAAATACATGCTTTGGTACTTCAATTGCACCACGAACAATGTAATCGCTGGCGAAAGCGCTCGCACAGCAGAACAGGACGAGAAAAGTGGGTAATAAAACATTACGCTGCATTGTTTTAATGGTGGCTCATTTGCTGCTGATCGCTTCTTTTAAAACCTGCGGTTGATCATGAAGAACATGATGAGAAATGCAAAGCGAGAGATGAGTCTGTTTTATTTTTGCTTTGTAAGTGAAGCCTTGTTTGCTTTGGGAAATCTGTTGGGCTTTTTTTTCTTTTTTGCCGAACTTAGCAGAAAAAAAATCAACAGCATTTACCGTGTCGTCTATAAGATTACTTTGCATGACATGGAGAACGTAAATTGAGAACTTTTACAAAATCACATTTCTTTCTTACGTAATGAATTAAACACTTGGGAGCATGCTGTTATAGGAAAATAATAAATGACAAGAGCGGTGATGGAGCGGACATGGATGATGGATGGCCATTTTCCAGCATGTCCTTAGGGTTTTTCCTCATTTCTTTCCAATTTGCCACCAATTTGTTTTTTTAACGTCGTACTTTTTATCCATTTATAGTTACATTTAATGTGGATCATCCAAGAAACAGGTCATGCTTTAGCAAAAATAAACAGTCGTTCCTTGACCAGCCTCTCTTTTCCCTCTGTCGATGTTTATAAAGTTAATAAGTTACACATTAGCATAAACGTCCTGAAGACTTTCATGTGGTGGAAAACCAACATATAAAAAGTTACAGCTTAACTGTTACAAAGCACTGACACTGGAGACTATTTTCATAATTATACATCTCCTGCACCACATCAATATTATACTGTTAAATAAAAAGTTTTGAAAATTGATTTAATGTTACACTTAGGTTACGCGGAACATCCACAATACAATTCCCTATGAACGAGCTGTTACTATAGAAACAACCACATATCGGAACGAGTGCATTCATATAAACCTGTGATTTGCAGCCGGATCTGCGGTCACCTCCTGACCAATCAGATTCGAGAATATAACACCACTGCTGTATCGCATACAGTATAGTCTACGGGAAATTTGATGGTGTGATAATAAACTAATATTAGATTGAATGCGGTTGTTTGTGGATTTATTTAATTAATTTAATCATATTTCGACTTGTTTTTCTGTCCAGGTCAGTGAGCAATCAGCAGGTTCCCGGGCCGTACAGCGTGCTATATGATCTATGCTCTAATAAAGCGATTGGCAATTTAGCATGTGGGTCAGCCTCGGAGTGCTGCAGCATCAGGATAATTAAACACCCTGCTTTCACAGCAAAACACACAGAAGAGCTGAAACGCAGAAATAACAGAGATGAACCAGAACACCATACGGATGGAGAAGTGTCTCCATGCTGATTTTAGTAATGCAATCCCACAATGCCACCCCCCAGCCCTCAGTCACCCCGCGCTCTCCCGTCAGAGAAGCGTCCGCTTGACTTATGGCTCATGAGCGAGCGGCTCTTAATGAAATGCACTGCGTCCGTTCCGTTCTGCGTGCGTCCATGAGGTCTTGGGTGGGGGGAGTGAGAGCCAGCACAGCCGCATTGTGTGTGTGTGTGTGTGTGTGTGTGTGTGTGTGTGTGTTCAACCATGGGGAGAGTAATGCGAAATTAAGAACATGTGCCGTGGTTAGTACAGCACTACAGCACTACACACTCACACACCGAGTAAAAAATAAAAATGACAAGAAACACTGACTTTTAATGGACGATATAAAGAGCGTGTGCATTAACTCCCTCTCTCTCTCTCTCACACACACACACACACACACACACACACACACACACACACACACACACACACACACATATAATCTATCTATCTATA
>JAQQZR010000008.1:2267647-2282490 GCA_030068235.1 Notoglanidium macrostoma
CTCTCTCTCTCACACACACACACACACACACACACACACACACACACACACACACACACACACACACACACAGTCCATAGTCTCTTTTCAACCCCCCTTTCTATACTGTGCTTCTGTGCTGCAGCAGAAATCAGCGCGCAGTCAGCTAGTATGAGCCGCCGCAGTGTTACGCTATAGCACAGGAGAGAGAAAGAGGGGGAGAGAGAGAGCGAGAGAGAGAGAACGGGGGGGAAGAGAGAGAGAGACAGAGAGGGAAAGAGAAAAGTTGAAAAAGAGAGCGAGGGCACAGAGGTTGCAAGTGATGATTAGTAGTGCAGTGTACGGATAGACAGACAGACAGATAGAAAGGTAGATTGATAGATAGACACAGACAGAAGCAAAGAGAGAGACACAAATGGAGAGAGCAACGAGAAACAGAGAACGCGAGAGAGAGACAGAGAGAGAGGGCACGGAGGTTGTAAGTGATGATTAGTAGTGCAGTGTGTGACACTCTGTACTCGTACTTCAGCGCACTAATAAAGCACCGCGCATGTCAACATCACCTTGTTCAGGACAATGAGAACTGCTGCAACTGCTCCTGACTACAGATTCTTCACCACTTTAAAGATACTGCTTGAGGACTGAATACAAAAATGTGCTTCTGGCATCAATAATTAGAACAAAACATGTGATGCAGGCAGCATCGGGTTCTAAAATCTAGAATCTGAGCTCTTCAAAGCCGTTGCAAAACATGCTTTCGATCTACCCTCACCTGTAAGCGCGTGACAACTAACTGAATACTGTTATATGTTGCTTAGCAACCAAAGCTTACTGTTAACAAACACCATTGCATGGTTTTACACCCATGTTTGCTTAATGTTTACTCCAAAAAGGCAATAAAGCAACTCTAACAATTTCATAGAATTATGCAGAAACTACGATTGTAGGGCAGCGCTCAGTATTCATACCGGTTCTAATGACTGCATGCGTATGAAATCAAACAAAGTCCAACCATAATTAACATGAGCTCAAAAAAAGATATTGTTTCAAAAAGAGATTATAAGATTTAACGGTAGCATTTGAACGGACAACCGATGCGTCCTTTTTCACAAAGGGACTCCTGCGTCTTTGAATTAAATGACCGAGGACAGCTGCAGCGGACCAGACTATGAAGATCACCTCATTGTGGAAGTGACTTGTGCTATAAACAACTCAAATAAGAGTATGCTCTAGCATCACCAATCAGGCCACATGTCCCTAACACGGCTCATAAACGCTCTGGAGCAGAGCTGAGTGTCTGAGTAAGCTGATGGTGGCTGCAGGAGTCACGGCTTGTGCTGAGTAAGCATGACAGAGACACTCGAGCTCAAACTGCTGCTGCTGCAGGTCACCGGAAGCCAAAACCCAGAGAACCCTTTTCCTTCATGCTCTGCTGGGACGTTTTGTCCACTCCGAGCCGAAAAGACGCCAAGGCCATGCGGCATATCTGTGCTTACTCAGATCCGCATTGTGTACACGAAGACACAGAAGGATCCAGAAGGCACCATTTGAAACCGCCCTGATTTCCCAACAAGCATTCTCACCAGGATTGCGTTTAGAAGCTCGACGATCGCCAAGAACCAAATGAAAGCCTGCAGGATGAAAAAGCAGTCAGGTTCTGTTTATTCAGGGGGTTAAAAATGAAACCACGGTTAGCGTTACCACTTTCAAGATACTACTGCTTCTTCAGCAGTCCATTTCCCAAGTGTACACCCAGACGGAGCTTCTCTTTCTTGCTCATACGCTCAACATAAATTGTTCTCTTGCTGAAAAACTCCAAAGGGATTTCCCCACATTTTTGCACTTTTTCACCTCACTCCATATCTACAAAGCTTCAGGAAACAGGGTGGTTTCGAGGGTGATTTTACACATACATGATGGCTTTTTAACCTAAAATGGTTCTAGAATTCATTCTTAAAAGGCAAACACTTCTAGGGTTCTAGACATCAACACATAGGTGTTCCTCCAGAGGATCAAACCAAGAACCGTTAAGAATTCCAGATTTTCTGGAATTCCTGGTTTTTTTTTCCTAAAGAGTGCTGATGTGGTGATGATATTGACCACCATGATGAAGGCCTCACCACACTCTTCCACATATTTCAATGGTCTCAATCACTTTTTTTTCCTAACGAGAGTTTATAACACCCACCGTATTCAGTTTTCATCTACTCAAACATTTCCTTCAAAAGCTTTAAAACCCAGTGAACTCCCAGCAGCTATTGGCTTAATACTGCTCACTCGAGTAACTACATACTGCTCCTTTTAGTTCACTGCAGTCATTAATTCATCTTTAATAACCACTTTATTCTAGTCAGGACAGCAGTGAACCGTGAGCACTAGCCCTGAGGCGGGAATACACCCTGGATGGGACACCATTTCAACGCAGGGCAAAATTCGAGTCATCGATCCACTTCCTGTCAAGTTTTTGGGAGGTGGGAGGAAGCCGGAGAACCCAGAGAAAAACCACATGGATTCATGGAGAACATGTGAAACTCTAAACAGACAGTAACCGGAGCTCAGGACTGAAGGAACAGCGTTCTTTTAAGATTAAGATCCCAATGTAAGCTTGGCTAATTCTACAACAAACTATGGGATAATGCGTGTTCTCCATGTCAGATAATAAATCATTTAACAATTACAGAAAATTACTACGTTTTGCGAATGTTATCAGTCAGCACAATCTGGAAAATGGTTGTCTGGGTAAATAAAGATTTTATTACTGTATAAATATTTCTTTCTGTCTATAAACACATTTCGTTTTCCATTTCCTCATTGTGACAATTATATTCGTAGCTGTCCTGCGAGTTTTGCGTAATCCTATGTTCTAATAGTGGCCTTCTGGTGAGTATTGTAAAAATTCCAATATTTCTGACACTGGCAGGACTTTGCTGTCGAGCTCCAGTCTCAAGTCATGGCCAAAGAATTGTTTTACGACATGTGAGCAGAATCGGGATCAAAATCACACGGTGCAGATCGCACTGAACAGGAGACAGGAGAGTGTTATTGTGTCATCTGAAATAACAGCCAATCAGATTCAATATGCAAATCCAGGCCATGTTTATACCAGTTAACAAGGAGAACGGGCGGACTGTGCAGGTTTGGTGGCAATTCCCGAATTTGCATATTCAAACAATATGGATTATTTATTTATTTATTTTCATGAGAATAAATTAGTGGTGCTTCTGAGCCACTTTTTAGGAGTTTGATTAATTTTTTTTTTTTTTGGGGGGGGGCTTGTAAAATTCATTACTAAGCATTTATGGGGTTTTTTGCAAAAAAAAAAAGTTTTGCATGAAATGTATTTTTGTATGAATGAATTTGTATGATGACAATTTTGTACGAATTTTATGTCTTTGCGGCGACAATTAACACTCAGCAAACTCAGAAAACCATTCTAAAAGGATGCATATTTCTACACAACCGCACTACATTCTGAATCTGACCAAGAAATCGATGGCTGGGGTGAAATATAGGGAGAGATGGAGAGTAAGACAAAACGAGACTGAATCATCTGAGTGGTAAAAGTGACAAAGAGAAAAAGCTCACTGCAGAAAAGAATTTAATCAAGCGTGGGAAAGTGCTGGTGGGGACGGATGCGAGTGCTACAAGCCTGAGATGCAGGCTGAGAGTTGACCGGCTCACAGTGCACAAAAATAATGCCCAGAAAAAAACTCTATACATTATGTTTTGCATCCTTAGCTCATGCACATTAGGATTCCGAAATCTAACAGCGAGGTTTTCCCAAAATTAAGTTACATTTCTACCGAGCTCCTTTTCTATCCCACTATCATCTACTTACTGAATGTGACGAAATCCGCAGCATTGAATTAACACACTTGGAAATGAAATCGGATATTTTTTTTTTTAGCCATCCTGTTCTGTCAGGTCAGCTCAGGATCATCATTGTGGCTCTGTGGTTATTATAACGCAATCACCTCTTTCTGTGTTTATCCGATTTCCACCTAGCCTCGTAAGGTAGAGTTTAAAGTTACACTGCAGCTAAACAGTTTATACACTCTGAGAGAGAAGTGTATAGGTTCCTTGTCGCTTATCTTTTGTGCCTTTAATATGCATTTCTCACCTGGAAGTGTCAGGATAGCGTAGCGTATTTGGACCATATTACCTTGTAGAGTAAAGTTTTAAAGGTACACTCTATGCAGTTATGCAGGTAAATTATGCATACGGCATACACATCTGACGTGGAGCGGTACCGTTTAGCACCCTTTCTCCGAGTCCAAACAGAAGCATTGTAGGTGTTTATTGTGTTCAACACAGTAAGAGATCATGCAAGACTATAGAGGTTAAACAAGAGTACAAGACTATGCGTCAGAAGAGAAATTCATTATTAACATCATTAGAAGAGTGAACTGCAGGTTTGTTAATTCATCTCTGTAAGAGATAATACAGCTCTTTAGAGCGACACAGTGTGATTATACATATGCATATATTGTAAGAAAACTTCTATGAAGATGTTGCAGTGTTATTAACATGATGGGTGTTAGCGGAGCACTAAAAGCCTGTGAGAGTGAATGCAATAATGTAGTGGCTGGAGAGATACAGGTCTAATATAGTACTGCGTATTAAAGACTATGAGAGTGTGTGAGAGTGGATTTGATCATTGCAGTAGTTCATGCACCAGTGCACAATTCATTCAGTGTGTAAACGAGTGAGAGTGTGAGGGTGCACCACTGTGGGTGTTAATTACAGGCTGTAAGAGTGAACCGTGCACCGCATGTCTGCGGTGATCCGTCACTCACCCGCGCGTATTTGGATGAGTACGGGTCCTCGAAGAGCGCCCAGACGCGCGGCTGCCACACGCTCCACCAGCTCGGCTTGCCGCCGTCCTCGTGCAGGCAGAGCCGCTTGAGGTCTCCGTCGGCCCCGCCCCCTACGCCACCGCCGGCCAGCGCCGCAGCCTCGTCCTCCGGCGCGTCCGGCTCGGGCGTCTCGAAGCTGTCGAGCGCCTCCTCGGCGTCGCGGTGCTGCCGGTAGTTCATCCAGCAGCACGCCTCCACGTCCGTCTCGTCGATGCCCCAGAAGGCGAGCTCCTCCTCGAAGAGCGGGCCGCACACATCGCCGGGACAGTGCAGCTTGCCGGTGCGGTAGTAGTTGAGGATGAAGGCGAACGTGCTCGGGTGCCGGTCGAAGAAGAACTCGTCCGACTTGGGGTCGTAGTCGAAGTTACTGCACGCGTCGGGCTCGGTGAGCCAGGAGAGGCGCGTGCCGGGCAGCGTGCGGAGCGTGCTGCGGTAGGTCTCGTGCCGCACGCCGCCGCAGTTGATCACGATGCGCTCGCTGTCCGACGGGCAAGTCATGTCGGCGCTCGCGCATGCTTTGGCGCACGACTTGCTGCCACCCTTGCGCCCTCTGAAAGAGGAGACGCACACCGAGCTGAGCATAGAGGAGGAGGTGGAGGGGCGGGGAGAGAAAGACGGGGAGGGGGTGGAGCCTGAGGGGGAGAGAGAGAGAGAGAGAGAGAGAGAGAAAGAGAGAGATAAAGAGAGAGAGATGCGTTAACACACAGGTTCTCCGTTTTTGGAGAGACACACCGTTGCTCATTTTTGATATTTTCAAACACACCTGAGCCTGATCCTGATCCAACTTATTTACATTCAACAGTTTCATCATTTCCCTTCTGTAACTGCCTGAGCCAAATCACGGAGGACTGTCCGAAAAAGTGCCCTACTCTGAAATAGTGCCCTTATTGCCTCCTTATTCCCAAAGCACCTTATGGGTATTCAGTTTTTCTCTGCTCTAGCACCCAGGATCCAAGCATTTCATCACATGTGATGAATCAAGTGAGCTGAGTCAGGGAAAGCTGCAGTTCAGCGAACACCTGCTCTCCTGGTGGCACAGTGGTTAAAGCATCGGGCTACTCAAGACAGTTGTGAGTTTAAATCCCAGCATTGCCAAGCTGCCACGGTTAGCAGCTTGGCAATTAACCAATCGGTTAGCCGCAAACTGTTCACATAACGCCAGTTAACCCTCAACTGCTCAGGTGCATCTTGTCTCAAGTGTAACTCTCTTTAGATTTAAAAAAATATCATCAACCAAGTGTGGTCAGTGTTCAGTGCTGATAGTGATGTAAAGTTGTTTCCCATTCCTGGTCCTGCATTCTCGGGATAAAAATGGTTCCTCAAGATTTCCTTGCCTAAAATAAGGTTTCTTGGAACCTTTCTAATGGGGAAGCACTCTGTTGTAGGCTTTATGGATGTAACAAAACGCAGCTACATCGTTCAAAATGAACGGATATTGTATTGTAAAGAGATACAAACAGCAGGTGAATTATGTGATTCATTTTTGGAACTTTCCAGAAAAGTTTACATCTGCTTGAGACTAGTCAGAATCATGCTACCGACTGAAAGAAATACATAATCACAGGCAGGTACAAACTACAGATGTGCTTCTCCATCGCTGACGCCAAAGTGATGTATTACCAACAATCTGATACATTAAAGAAGCAGCCACTAATGCGATACGATATGATTCACCCCTATTGCCATGCAGTATCATTTGACATGATTCAACATGAGGCGATGTAAAAGAATATGATGCTGTGCAATTCAATATGGTAGCTCTTCCTCTTCCATGATTGTGACTTGCCTGGACACGCCTCCAACTTGCGCAAGAGACTTGACCAGAATTGGCCACTGACAGCAGTGGAGACGAGAGAACGGAGATCTTTTTGATCCCTTAGAGCCCAAACCATTAATATCATCTATGTAGAATAATAAACAGTTCAACATGGGGGGTTTTTTATGGATATGAAACTACAAAAATATCCTACAAACATCTACACTCTTTTACCCTTATTAAAAATGGCAGGATGTATAAATATGAAAACACAATTATACAATTTATCTAGAGCTATGCTTTAAATTAATTAGCATTGTGCACAGGTGGACTTCGGTTCAGCTTAGCATTAATATTCTGAGGCTGAGAGTTTATGGCTAGCATTTCATCCTTGAATAAATCAGCTTAGCAAACATGACTGGTCCGAACGCTATGGAGTTTATTTAGTGACATCGCAAACTCAACTCATATGTAAGACCCCTTGAACCGGTTTTATACAAAAATATTAAAGAAGGCCTGTGTTAAGAAGTTTGTCCCAGTTTACACATTCGGAATCATCCATCCATGAGGAACCGACGACTTTAAAAAATCACTTTTTCTTGCGTTCAGTGCTACTTTACAGCTTAGCTTTCTTTACCCACCCTGATCTTTGATGCTATTTATGGGGAGCTCTTCCTTGTTTGATATATTGTAGTCATCATTTTGTCCTTTGTGCGCGTGTGTGTGTGTGTGTGTGTGTGTGTGTGTGTGTGTGTTTCTGCCAGCAGCTGTATGTACAGATCCTTCATTTTAATGTGCATCTACATCCAACCTTTTAAATACTGAACAATGGCTGTCTCTGTATTAAAAGTACTCATGTAATCCACCTCACATTAGTACTGTTTGCCTTGAGATGACTAAAACTGTACTTCAGAGCAAATTAGAACTAAATGATGAATGAATGCAGCTTTCTGGCTAAACAGGTTAGCAAGACAGCGCTGCGCAAGCTCGCGTGCAGCTTCACTAGAACGTCTGATGGCCGAGAACTGGCCACTACAGGTCATTTGATTGTGATGACCAACCACAGACCTTTTCCCACAGCCGTTTTTTAAAAACTGGATTCTGTGCACTTTTGTAAGTCCAGTGATTATATCTTGCTCTGAAACCCCAACTGCTACACTAAAACCAGCTTTGTTGGCAGATTAGCAAAGCAGCATAACTGTTCTAGCTACATCCACTCACCAGAGACACCACCGATCTCTACTACTCCCTTCCCAGCCTTATTTTTCTTCATAATGTCTCTATACATAGTTAATGAGAGGCCATGCATAATCAAATCAAAGATTTTCTTCAATTTCTGGGCATCAAATAGTAACAGAATATTTACTTTTAAAGCATTTATCTGACGTCCTTATCCAGAGCAGATATACACCTCTGGGTCA
Organism: Notoglanidium macrostoma; assembly: GCA_030068235.1. NCBI lineage: Eukaryota > Metazoa > Chordata > Actinopteri > Siluriformes > Auchenoglanididae > Notoglanidium > Notoglanidium macrostoma. The sequence goes on from JAQQZR010000008.1 coordinate 2,275,660, forward strand.
AATCTATGCTGTAGGTGCACTCGACGCTCGCGCAAGGTTCAGTTATTCTTGCGCATAGCAGGTGCATCTCCTCTAGGAGGCACTGTCGCAAGAAACACGGCAGAATTTACAGAATTCACGCACAGAAGATGCGAGTTCTGAGTTTCAACGTATGAATCATAAACAGAAAATAACACAGACAAGATGTTGTTTTGAAACAATTTTACTTGGGGGAAAAGCAAACTTCAGTGATTACAGTTGATTTCTCACTACACTGAAAGCATTTCTGATTTTTTTGTAACTCTGTATCGTAGCAGTACGAGCGGCACGAAGTGAAAGCACTGTGCACTCAGGAATGAGGCACAAAAATAATGACATTGTCTTTAAATACACAGAATAAGATGGAGAATAAAAGTGGTATAATGAACTACAGCCACTATAGAGCCTCAGGATTCTGACTTTAGTGGAAAAGAAGGAATGCGTAGGGGGAAATGCGATGCTACCACGCGGACCGATCACAGTTGTTACAGTCTGAGTCGCCGCGACATGTAGTTACATTTCTGAAGAGGAGTACGTCTGGTTACAGCGTAAGATACGGGGTAGATTTGAGGCAGAAGTATAAATTGCCTTTTACAGGTAGGAACTAATGTTATGAGTGCGTTACTGAAGAAACGTGGGACCATGCTCAAATCAGGATTATGCGAATGAATCGTCAGTAGTTTGGATTTGTCGCTTCATCCCCTGCATAACTGATTTGTAAAGAATTGAGAAAAATCTCAATTCAGAAGTCACTCGTTCCTTTTCAGTACTGCTGAAATTGCGGCTTTGGGTCACATACATGCTTACAAAAGGCTTTTTCACTTGTTACTGTTAAAAGTTTGTAAACACCAACACATGAAAGCGTGGAGGGCGAATCAGGTTGTAGCCTTTAAGATCCTGAAGCAGAAAAGTGTACAAAACTTCTCTGCACCTGTATTTGCTAATTAACGAGTTTCAGCCTCAGTTGCGCCGCCCAAAAATAATGGAGAAATGTATTCACTTTTCTGGTCATAAGATTCAGAATCTTGAGGGTCGCGATCGGATCGGCTTTCCGTACTGCACCCTGAAACGCACGTACAATGGGGAAACAAACTTTTGGACACTGGATCGGAAAATGTTAATCACATCAGTTCATGCGTGCGGATAAGCTCCAGGGAAAAAACCTACAGGTTGGTCATGTTATGGCAATCTTTACCTTTTTTTGGTATTCCATCTTTACAGGTAAACATGGTTGGCCAGTCGCACCGAGTCAACACAGCTTCTTTATGTAAAAAATGTACCAGACTCTCTAGCAGAAGCAAGACTATCACTTAACTCTGATATAAGGTATTATACTGTATATATACTATATCAGGAATGGTGCAGCATTTCCTACAAAATCCAAAAAACATTCAATAGGTAGCTTGGCTACTTCAGTGTAAAAGTGTTTGTGAATGTGTGTCCATGCTGTTCCATCCAGGGCGTGTTCCCTCCACGAGTCCAGTGTTCCTGGGAAAGGCTCCAGATCCATGATATAGATAAAGGATTCCTGAAAATCCTCATCTAAACTTGTTCATATAGAGATATGCAGCATGGAACGATAAGTATGTTTCCAGCGTAATTAGTTTGTACTTTATAAATGACTGTTATATTTTAATATTAAAAAAAAACCCATACACAATATATTCTAGTAGTGTTGTTTCATACAGTACAGTACAGGTTGAACACAGAAAAAGGCTACTATTTCCATCTTTACCCCTCCAATGAAGGCTTTGCAGTGCACATGCAATATTAAGCCAGATGTTGCGTTATGCGTGTTCTGAGCGGGAAAGTGGCTCGTGCGCATGGTGAACTTGTAGTGTAGTGAAGTGAAGCGATACCTGAATAATGGATTAACTTTCAATCGTCTGGTCCATTTTAAGGGTTTTGATGAAGAGCCACAATATATTTTATACACAATAATAAATACGTTTGAAGGCAACGGGCATCCCTGCGTCTCCACAGATCAGCCCTGACTCTACAGTCATCTAACACACCGTGTGTCTTTATAGTCTTAATCCCAAACTCATAATACTTTTGTAAATTTGAGAATATCTTCAATATAATCAACATATTTCCTATCTCTCTCTCTCTTTCTCTCTCTCTCTCTCTCTCTCGCTCATCTGTTTTCTGCATTTTATTCTTGAATGAATGATCAATACACTTTAAAGTCACTCTCCACTCTGAGTTAATGCTTTAAGGTATATGTGTGTGAGACTATATGTCAATATTCATAAGAATAGATTTATAGGACTGTTTATTTCTCTTTTTACGAGGAGACGTGTTAAAATGAAATACGGAATTCTCAATTCCGTCTCTCCATTAAGTAAATACAAAACTTTTTTGACGATTTACAGAATAAACTACAAAAGTTAAAATCTCTCCAGAAATGAGACGGAACACCGGACATATTTTATTTTCTTGCTGTGTCGAATAATAAGTATTAATCCACAGCGCTGTTGAATTGTCAAATCTGATCGGTTAATTTTCTATAACAGCAGCTCTGACTGGTTGTAATTCAAATCATATTAAAGGTCCACTGTCTCATATGGTGGATGCTCCGGTATAATCTAAACATGTGTAATTGCTTATATAGTGAAGTTTTCTGTAAGGTGATGTTTATATAAGGACGATAGAAGGAGTCTCCAGTGTCAGTGTTTTATAGAGGTAAAACTTCAAGATTTTGTGCGTTGAGGTTTTTTCTGTCTCATCACGTCGGAGAAAGAGAAAAAAACAGAGGATGAAAACACATACCAAAATATGACGTGTCATTATATAATACATTTAAAAATCGTAATTGGTGGCAAACTGCGTGTTGCGTTTGATTCCTTCCATAGCATGCAAAAGTGACCTGCATTTTCTTAACATGGTCAGATTGTTCAGAAACGTATACCGAATAAATTGTGAGTGCTTTTGAAACTACTGAAAAAACAGAATATAAAAAAAAATGATGAAAATACCTTGACGCTAACTTTTTTTCAAAACTCAACTACCGTTTAGCGTTCCTTCTTAAATACTTAAACTCACTGTAAATTCTAATCAATTATTAATCATATGATTACTACTGAGGGTAAAAAATAATGTCGGGTGAGTGAGCAGAGGACATAGGAAGCGCTTTTAGCTTGAAACACTCCGTCATGATTGACAGGCGCTTCAGAGTCGTGTGTGCTCTCTCATGCGCAGCAGCTGGCGGATGTCAAACACACATTAAAGATTGCGTAACAAATAGATTCTCCACTGGCTTAACTAGTTCCTCTGTCTCTTGATCAATCACCACTGCTCACGGCGCATCCAATCAGAGAGAGGGGCGAGAGAGCGAGCGAGAGAGAATGGGGGAAGAGAACATGAGAAAAGCTGAAGGTAGGACCATTATTTGATTTGCTGAGGTCCACAAAATGGGGAGAAAGGACTGCAGAGCATTAATTCTCTCGTTCTCTCTCTCTCTCTCTCTCGCTTTCTCTCACCCTGTACGTCTTTCTCTCTCTTTCAGTGCAGCACTGAAACATGATGCAGTCCATTCAGAACCGCGTGTAACCCATTCAGCGCTGGTACACACATGGAAGTATGTTAAATCATAATCATGATCGTAAATCATATGATTAGAGGGAAAAAAGACATTCATTGTAATTCCTGACAAAAAAAACCAAACAAACACTCTTATATACACACACACTCTTGCATGGAGGAATGAAAGATTTTTTTGCTGCAGTAAGACAAAGAATGACTCTCTCTGTCCTTCTCTATCTCTCTCTCTCTCTCTCTCTCTCTCTCTCACCCTCTCTTTCATGAATGAACGTAGATCCTAAAGAATATCCGTCTTTTTTCCATGGAGCCACATCTTACCTCTTTTATTCACACTTTTAAGTTCCGCATAAAGCACTCAGATTACAGCAGGCGAGCCAAACTCTCTCTCTCTCTCTCTCTCTCTCTCCTTCTCTTTCTCGCTCTCTTACGCTTCTTTTCACAGAGTTAGCACAGCACATCTTCCACCTCATTCAAGCACTCTCCATCCATTCCTGCCCTCTCCCAATTTCAGTCCATCTATCTCTGACTCGCAAAGCGAGCTAACCCAGAGTAAAGCAGTAAGTTCTGCACAAATTCCATCATCTCTCGTCATCTTCCCTCACTCTATCAATTTCATTTCCCCTTATCTTCCTTTACTCTTTATGTCACCCTCCCCTTTCTCTCTCTCGCTCTATCTCGATGCCTCCTTTAGCGTTCTAGCTTCACTCTGCACCTGCAAACTGTCCCAGGACCCGCAGCAAGAAAATCACCGGGAAAAGACGGCAGGATAAGGTAAGATGTCTTACTGACGGAAATGTTTCCTTAAAAGATTGGATATTTGATATCGATATAAAACCCTTTCGAATATTACACAGCAAACACATATACAAAAAAAAATTACCAGAAAAAGTGAGCTAATACTCAATTAACTGTAACTAAATATCTACGCAGCCTTCCTCGCTGTATGCAGTGTGCTAATCACAAACTAGCCACCTTGCTAACTAGCTAGCAACCACTTAGATGTAAAATGTAGCAGGGAACGTGACGGGGAAGCTATATTTCGTATGCTAGTGTTCATTCGAATAAATTAGCTTTCGACATGGAGAGACAAACACTCTGTCCGTTCAGTGTTCGAGTGCTTAAAGTAATAAAAATATTGTTGCTAAGCAACTGGAAAACAAATGGATGCTAAGCCTTCACTAGCTAATGATTGTGGCAAAGAAATCCAGTTAGTTAGCTACTACAGACAGTGTAAATGTGTAATGTCAGTGAAAACAAGACAAATGTGCCAGGAATATAGTCTTTTACCACAGACGTGCTGGCAAATTACTTAAAAAAAGACTTTCCGAACACACTATTGTAGCCTATGCGCTGATGAGCCTGGAAGCTAATCAGTGTATGAGATAGCACTTACGTAAATCGGAACATTCAGTATTAAAGATAGTACGATAGTATGATCTCTAGTTATATGGTACATTTATGTTGCGTTTGCATGCTTGCGTTGCATTGCATTATGGGTCTCACGGGCACTGAGACTATCGCATATAAATATAAAATAATGACTTATACAAAGTACTTTTAACAGTTACTATGAATTATAGTATTTGGGATCTTTCTTAAAATGGCGGATATTCTAGTAAGGATAATGGACCATAGGGTCATGTAACAAACTTCCCTTGGGTTTATAATGTATTGGAACGGCTGTTAAGATGGCGTCTCCCAAGGGAAAATGGCGAGGGCAAGTCAACAAGTGATTGTTAAGAACAGTATTGAAACCTTGTGAGTTTAAAGCGGCGGCGCTAAAAAGCTCAGTTCCAGCTGGGTGCGCGGCTAAATTCAGGGCCAGAAAAATGCAAAGAGAAGCTTGAAATGAAAAACACATTGTGCCATACTGGGCTGTATTGTGAATCAGTTTTTCTAATCTATCTTTAAAATCGTATGAAACATTACGGGTAGAGACACACCTTTATATGTTACAAACTGCAGCTTTAACCAAAACAGACTAAATGCTCTATGCTTTAAGGTGAGCTTTAGCATGGATCTAGTTTTCGGTTAGAAAAATGACTTGTGGTTAAATTGGTATAACTCTATCTATAAATGTTACAGATCAGCTGGACGCCTGTCTAAATGAAATCATATGAAAACCGTGTGATCATCATGTCCTGTTCTCGGCATATTTACAGAGTTTTGTCATTTTGTCCAAAAGTATATTGGAGAATAATTCAGTGCCCTCACAGAATCCCACAATGAACTGCTTAAGCGTTGAAATATACAGTACGTGAAGTCGTGAATGGGAAGACAAGCATGCTATACACTCACTGTTGACAGTGGTTAATGTCATAAGAACACTGTTGCTAAGCAACTGGAAATTATGGGTGCAAACCAGGGGCTAGCTAATGATTATAGCTAATCAATAAGATAGCTACTACAGACAGTGTATACATGTAGTGAAAGTGGAAACAAGGCAAAAGTGTCCAGAATATAAACATTTTCCTCAGATGTGCTGGAAAATTACTAAGAAAAGTCTTCTTGTCACACTTATGAGCAGACTATTGTTCAAGATAATGCTAAAGTACTGCGTACGTGTGTCTTTGTTTTTATTTCATTGGAGCCTTTCCTACAGAAACATTTTTGCTTCAAATGCAGCAGCACAAAGTGATTATAGAGATGCGTAAAAATGGAGGAGAATAAAAGACAGGCTACTGTACACACACACACACACACACACACACACACACACACACACACACACACACACACACACCACAGATCACATTAGCAGGTTCCCATGGGGTTTGATGGTGTGTAATGAAGAACGTTGCTCTGAGATTAGCTAATACAAGCGGAGGAGAGAGGAGAATGAACCAAATGAACAGAAAAGGGAAGATGGGAGTCAGCAGGATGCGTTAACCTGATAGAATTATAGAGGAAAACACGATACATTAAAAGAGTAGAGGACAGGGAAAGGAAACCAGGGGAAAGGAGCAGGTGGAAGAGAAGTGATGGTGTACCAGGTGTGCTGACTGAGCAGAAAAAAAAATTGTTAAAAGGGAATTATTGTGTATGTGAGATGTGTGTTCGAGTGCTGGATGGGGGTTGGATGAAAAGGAAGGATGAATAGGAATACTGAGAGAAAAATGAAGCGCAAGGTAGAGTCAATAAACAGAATATGGCAGAAAACAAAGGACGACAGAATGAGGGAGGAAAGGCAAAGTAGATAGATAGATAGATGGATAGATAGATAGATAGATAGATAGATAGATAGATAGATAGATAGATAGATAGATAGAT
>JAQQZR010000008.1:2289148-2306640 GCA_030068235.1 Notoglanidium macrostoma
GTACCCCGCCTCTCACCCCAAGATGCTGGGATTGGCTCCAGCTTCCCCGCCACCCAGACGAATAAAGCGCTATAGATGATGGATGGATGGATGGATATGATGAGATCTTATGACGTGGTTGCGTGAGAGAACTTTCATGGCATTTATTGCTGTGTACAGTATTCAAGTAATATTTCGGGTCAGTTGGTATAAACATCCTAGCAGGTCTAGTCCATGACTTTCACAGATAAAAAGATATCAGTGTTTCGTTTTTGGTGTCCACATCAGATTATTTACACTTACCAAATGTGAATAATTTTTACTTCTGCGGAACCAAGCACAACAGCACCACCACTGGTCATAAGAAAAATATGCAGAATGGGGCTGATTTCTTACTAGCCCCGACTATTGATTCACGCAGTCGTGCCAGGGACAGTCATGTCAGGTGATCACACAGAGCGACACGCCCCCTAGATTTGCGCTCCATGTAATCTGATATTTATAAGACACACCTGTAGCCTACATCATCAAAGGTGATTGAGAAGACGAGTATGAAGTACATGTCACAGGTGTTACGGAACGTGAACGAGCCGGATTATTTACTTGCATAGAGAGCAGAGCTGTAATGTTTGAATAAGTAACTTTTCTGTTTAGCGTGTTCGGTATCTGGAGGAAACACAGCATGAAGCTAGTAGAGCGTTATGGACTTGAAACGCTTAAAAAATTTGAAATCATAACTATGGCTGCCTATTTGTCTTTATGTGCGTTCACTCTAAATATCCGTCCACTCTGTGGTATATGTAGTCACCAAACACTATTTCTGATATTGATGCTCACCAAAATGGCGCCACCTACAGACTTCCGCTGCAACTCCAGCTCCACGTTTCATAAAAAAATGGAGCGCCACGTCACTGAGTATTCTTGGCAAGAAGGTCCGTTATAAAACAATGGCCAGACATCTGGGATCAGGAACGAGAAAATGAAAATGAGGCTGCTACTTCACAGACAAGAGCGAAGGATCGATTTTTACGCTGCTTACAAGGAAACTGAGCAAAGTGTAACTAAAGGAAGGCGTCACTAATTCCATCGATGACTTAAAAAACACAAAGGATGGGACACTCAGAGGTAAAGATAGAGATAAGTGGAAAAAGAAAGAGAGAGAGAGAGAGAGAGAGAAAGAGAGAGAGAGGAGTTTGGGAAGTATAAAAAGTTTTATGTTGTAAAAACAAAGATATTTTAATGTAGATTTATTAATATGTGGTAATGGTATTGAAAGTCTTCCTCTGTCTTGGCGCGTACACATGTGGTGTGAGAGTTGATTTTGACATCAGGAAACACAGCTGCTGTTTTGATTGCAATGTCATAGAAGAAAATGTTTTAATTCCCTAAAGTGCCATTTAGGGTCTCTGTAGTACTGTTCTGTCCATGATTCTTCTTGGAATTAATCTTTTTTTTTTTCTTCTTCTTCTTTTTTGGCCACAACAAACTGAAGTATCATTTTTCATCACAAAGACTCTTCCACATAATAGTGACATTCATGGTGCAATTATTTGGGTCTCTGCAGAACCCATAAAAATGTTTGAATGTTTTTGTTTCCACTAATTTCCAATCTTATAATTTATTATTGGAATCTTCCAATAATTTAACATTTTGAATCCATTAAGCAAAGGGTTCTTTAGGGGGGAGGAAATGGTCTCGAAAATGATGCCTGAATTATTTGAATAATCCTTCTCTTCCACATAATGAAAACTATTTTCTAGGGATTTTTTGGCTCTATAAAAATTAATGGAAAGGATTTTTTAGCAAACAAAATTGGTTCTCAAAAGTGACACCATAAACTGAATAATCATCTTCCATCACAAAGATTTTTCAATATAATGTTAACATTCATGGTGGGATTATAACAAAAATGTTAACCAAAAGGTTCCTTAGGAAACAAAAACAGTTCTCTAAAGTGCTGCTATAAAGCAACTCATTATTTCCCACCACAAAGACTCTTCCATATAATCGTACCATTTATGGTGGGATTATCCGGTTCTCTGTGGAGCCAACAAAAATGGTTCAATATAAATCAATTCCAAAAAAAATGCTACAGAAAAAATGACAAAAATGGCTGAATATCCACTTACCAAAAGGTTCTTCAGTAAACCAAGAAAATCCATTCTCTAAAGTGCTGCCACAAACTGACCAATGATTTTCTTTAACAAATGTACCCTTTATGATGGGTTAGTGTTATTCAGTTATCTGTGGTTGAACATCCATTAACCGAAAGGTTCTTTAGGAACCTCAGCAACACTCTAGAGAACCTTTTCAAGCACCTTTATTTTTAGGAGTGTAGAAGCAGCCTACTTGTTGCATGAAAAACAGTCACTGAGGCACAGCTCGCATTTTACAGCCCGCAGGAGGGATTTTGCAACCTGTGCACGAGATCACGACACGCGCCAGAACACACACACACACGCACACACACACACACACACACACACACACATACGTACACACACACACGAGACACAAGACAGCTATAAGTAGCTACTTACTCGGGTCTGGCTCGGGTCTGGCTCGGTTCGTGTGGATGCGGTGCGTGCGTGGCGCGCGCGTTAATCAACGCACACATGAACACGCGCGCGCGAACCGACCAGGCGGAGGAATGTGGCTAATTTCTTAATGAGGGGGGAAAAAACTGGAGTCAAATCACGATATCTGCACGCCTGAGACTGGACACATTGCCGTGTTTAGCTTATTAAACGCACCTGTCTTGGTCTTCTATGGTGCCTCTTTAATAAACGTCTGCCAAAAAAAATTATAATAACAATAGTAAATATAGAAATAAATGCAAAACACGTTCTGGCTTGTGTGATTTGTATAGCCTATATCTTTCCCTGTCCCTGCTTTAGTTTCCCGGAAAGGTGCAGCCCATCCAGCACCGAGCGAGCGCGCGCCACCCAACAGCACCTCCGTCGAGCTATCGGTATCTCTCTATCTCTCTATCTCTCTCTCTATCTCTCTCTCTCTCTCTCTCTCTCTCTCTGCTTAACGATATTGCTGTCTTTTTTCTTTTCACTCTCTCCGCCTGGTCGTCACCCACTCCAAAAATGTCATTTAAAAAAAACAGATCGCAGAGAAAACCACGCAAAACAGTGCGGCGGGTGTGTAGCGGCGGTCCGTGCGCATTTGCTCCCTTTGCCTCTTTATTCCTGTCGAGGTGTGTGTTTGGGTCAAATTTTGGGCTTTCCGACACGCAATGTAATCCTTAGAGTAATCTAGTGGTCAGTCCCGTCCCCTCCCTCCCTCTCTCTCTCTCTCTCTCTCTCTGTATGTTGGATGGACGGGAAGGTGGCAGCTGGTGCGCCCCTCTCTCCCCCAGACTCCACCCTGTGCCACTTAACCATCTAAACGCCACGAGCCGGATGCTGCAGCATTGCTATGCATGCGTGCTATAAATACATCCAGGAGTCCCCCTGTTCTGGTGTGTTTCCCTGCTCTAACACAGCCCGTGATGGAGATGAGGTGTGTCAGGACGCACTGTGTTTATCGGTTGATTAGAGAATGTGCAGACGTTATGGTGGAAATAAATGGTACTGTAAATATCGATAACCCCAATGTGCCTTTGAGTCACATGATCACATGACAACGTCATAGCCTACGAATTCAATTTGACAGGAGTTCAATCAGTCTCTTACTAATTAAGCAAGACAAGTCACAAGCACCTTTCATTTTATATGTATACACACCGTGGCTCTATGACCGTTACATCCATATGTGGGTCGTCCCCAATCTGTTCCCACAAAGTTGGAAACGCACGACCGCATGGAATGTCTATATGCCGTATATTTACAGTTTATCTTCAATGGAACAAAACGGAACAAACCTGTTCCTGTACGACAACGCGCCTGTGCACAAAGCGAGCTGTGTTAAATTTGGAGCGGAAGAATGCAAGTGTCTAGCCCTGAACTCAAACCCAGTGAACACCTCTGAGATGAACTGGAACTAGAATATCATATCTGTTCATTCGACTTGAACAAAATGTCATGAATTTGGAACAGTGTGACTGTTTTGCATTGAATGAAACATCCTGGACACTTCCAGGTGTCCAGTGTTTCACGAACACAAATGTTCAAGGTAGGTTCAACAGCTGAGACAAAAAACCATGTGGAATGTCATCAATGTGCATGGGTGTAGCCAAGGAGCACCAGAAACCGCAGTTTGAGTTATAACACAGAGTGCCTCCTATGGCGTCTGTTTCATCATGGTCCGATGGTCAGGATTGTCAAGGGGTGTGATGTCAAGCAGGAACAGGTAAGTTTAACTAGCTACCAAAGAAGTCATCCGACCACAATAAATAAACAGGTGATTGTTCAAACACTGAATAATTCAACCTTTTTACATTAACAACAGTCATTATTTAGAGGCATAACTTTTCTTCAGTTCGTTATTAGCTCCAGCTAGATAATGACATGGAAATCATAATTCTAGTGTATGTCAGAAGATGCAGCCTAATGTTATTTAGCTATGGCTTTTTTTGTAGCTATCCGACGAATCAAATGGCCAAATGTGTATTGTTGACATCCCACTTCAGAAACTGATATGGAGCTCCACATTATGGTACTTTCTACAGATTTTTCCACCCAAAATTGCCGCCCCAATAAAGTCAGAAGGTCAAACCTGGCCACCCCAGTGCTAAAGGTCTTAGTTAGCAAAAAAACTTTTTGTTATAAGATTGTCTTCATATGTATTCATATTCATCAATTATTCACAGCCAGTCTTATAAAGCAGTATTACATTATTTTCTCATGTAATAGCTGGACAATAATCTATGCATCAGGGACTTGGAAATGGAAAGCAGACCAAGAGCTTCAGACGACCACCAATCAGCATCATCGCAACATAATTTGAATAAACAAGACAGGAATAAACATATAAAGTGATTTAAAATGGTTAGTAACAGCTGATTCTTTCACACGCACGGTTCTTTTCAGTATTTCTGACATAAAACGCAGGAGCTGCATCAAATACAAGAGAAATGAAGAAATTGAACAGTGATAAACAGGGCTTCATGGATACATATTCATTCATTATTCACAGGCAGCATTACTTTAACATCATTTTCCATGTAGTGACTGGATAATAAGCTACGCATCGGAGTAATGCTAAGCGGTACAGATGACCACCTTTTAGCATCACTGCAAAATCAAGGAGCTGAATAAACACAGAGCCTGCTAAGACTGCTTGTCATTGCAATGCCCACTATTCTCATATCTGAATAATAAACGTGTCATAATGTTCCACAGCCATTTGCGATTACTCAACAGCTCAACGTGTGATGATTTTTTTTTTCTTTTTTTCTCCCAAAAGATGTGTTATAAATCTGAGAAATCTCCTGTAGTGCAAAATCTCCAAGGTTGGCAAATATGCATCAGATGGACAGAAGCGGGATTTACCGCCTCCTTCTTTCGCATTTGGCGGATGCCACCGATCAATCAGAGTCAACGGCGTGATCCAGACATCGTTGCAGAACTCGAGATGCCTGGCCATTTTTTATTTCAAAACGGCATGATTAATAACCTTACAAAGGAGACGGGATGCGCCCAGTCCAAGCTGCCGGTCTGTGACGATCTCCGTGTCCCTGCTGCTGCCTAGTGGGTGTAATCATGGGTCATGTCACTAAGACATGATCCCTGACCCTAAAAATCAATATCTTTGTATAGCAAATCTCACAAACAGGTCAATGTATTCAAACGCACACACAGACGCACACGTACACACTTATGGACATGTTTCTTTTCAGTGAAGTGGGGGTTTAATTGATGAAATGTCAATACAGTGAGAACAAAAACGAACAGGAGGCCCATCAAATGTGAGAGATGATTGGTGTGAGACGATCATGAGATCTTGAGGGAAAGCAACAGACTGGAGAAAAATGAGGGGGGAAAAAAATGATACGGTATTGAATCGAAGTATTAAAAAAAAAAAAAAGAAATCAATCACACACAGGACACACTCATTAAAAGACTGCAGACTGTGCAACCAGGATGGTAAACCACATCAAACTGGAGGTTTTATAATATATGGTTAATACATATAATATATGGTATAAGGTTTTAATATACGAGTTGTTCACTGTTTTCACGAGAAATGTGTGTAAATTCCAACTAACAAGAGTGACATGCTTGAACACCATCCCATTTCGTACAAATGGAGTCGAAGGAAACGATACAGAACCTAACCCTGTTTAATTTTTCACACGATCTGGGTCATGGTATTTGTAATGCTCAAACATGAGACCATTAACGAAATGCATTCGAGATAGTTACGGTTAGCAGTAATTAATATTTTTTTCAGCTTTGTATACAGTATAATATGAACGTATATTTTCGTGAGCGGTGATGAATCCCGGGAGCACTGGGAATAAGACGGGAATACCCTGGATGAGACGTGCATGTAGGTGCAACTGACCAGGATGTTTTTTGGAAGGTAGTAACAGTAACCCCAGGCCAGGATCGAACCAGGCATCCTGGAGCTGTGAGGCGTCGCCGCGACAGTCTTCCACATTTACTACGAAAACATCGATTTGGGATGAGGTCTTAAAGTTGTAGGTTACAAAGTTCATTTCCAATTTCCAACCACTGAGCCCTTCATGGCGGACCCTACTGCGACCTACACGCAGCAGACTTTCTGCCTGCTTTCAACACTGTCTTTATCTCAAGTACAGAATTTCCAATAGTCCCTAAAGGTATTCTCCAAATTCAAGCAGACGCAGCCTGACCTCCAGTACGCCTGCATGTGCACTCCGGAATGCTAGTGCAAGCGGCGGAGATCATTTCTGGACCAGAAAAACATAAACAGAAGCTTTAAATATGAAGAATCAGGCCCGTACTACTGCACAGGCAATTTGCGAATATGGTTATTATTACATGGTCTTACAAAAATGACTCTGCTGCCATCTGGATCAGTTGTTTGTACTACCTGTCAGAATGGTTGGATCACTGGACACACCCAAACTATATAATAAACAGTCTACATTCTATGTAATTACCTGATTAAGAGCAACCTTTGAATGACTTTTTATTAAGTGATGAGTTCATATTAAGAGATTTCTTTTGGTCTCCGACCGTCACATTTCTTTATGTGGTTCAAAATCTTTCCTTTTCGTTCTCTCGCTCTCTCTCTCTCTCTGTCTGTCTGGCACACCGCCGCTTGAGACAGAGGGGGAGGAGAGCCAGAGATCCGGCGAGCAGGTGGGCGGAAGGAGCGGAAGAGCAGGGTGGGGGGAAAAGAAAACTCACACGGATTCAAAAGGCTAATCTATGAAATGCTGCCAAATCCCCACTATTTTACTTCCCTTTTTAATTCCCCCTCCTTTTTCTGCCTGCGCTGCGTAGCCCGGCGCTGATGTTTTCCAGATTGTTATGTTCCCATCATTTTCTGTTGCCTCATGTGCGTGTTCAGCAAAATCACTCTCTCTCTCTCTCTCTCTCTCTCTCTCTCTCTCACACACACACTCACACGTTCATACACTCCTCCCTTCCTGCTTTCAATCTCTCGCTGTTTACACACATTGCAGTTTTTTCCCCCACAATCCCTTGCATATCACACTGACACACGAGGAGTGTGACCGGCTTAATGCCCGTGCAGTCTCTCAGAGCTTTCGGTCTCACGCACAAGCGATTGCCCTCCCTGTGATTCTTTCTTATTATCAAATAACCGATATTTACCAAAGGACCCATTTGGATTTAAAAAAAAATCAATAAATCAATGATATTTTACGTTTAAATCAAACTCGACTAAACATCCATCGTTAAGCAACTGGATAAAAATGGCTAGATCTGGTGAATGATGAATGCGGCGTGCTTTATCTCACACGAGCACCATCCTCCCTTTCCCATAGGTCTGGTTCTCTGTGCCGTACATCTCAGGCACACCCAGGATGTGCTGCAGTAAGCTCCGCCCACTCGCTTCTGTGCTTTTTGTCTCAGCAAGGACAGCCACATGGGTGGAGGACATGGCAGGACGTGCAGGTACACTGAAACTATCCATGTACACGCTGCTTCTGCCTCCATGGGGTATCGGTACGGGTAGGCGGGGCAACTGTAGCTGAGAGGATGCACTGGGCGGGGCCTTGTGACGGCGGAGGTGGATCAGTGCAGCACGCTGGGCTAAGGGTCCATGGGTGGGCGAAGCAGCCAAGGCGGAGAGAGGAGCCAATTCAGTCCTGGAACAAGACCAACAGTGAAAATCAGGGAAAAGAAATGGAAAGAGAGAGAGAGAGAGTCATTTTTCCACCAGACAGTTCTTAAAAATGTTCTTGAACCAAACACCAGTGGCATCGCAACTCAAATGATTTACATGTTGCATATTTAAAATAAAACCAGAACACTGTTGACGTATTAACAAAAATGAATATTGCAATGATGAAGCAAAGGTTGTTTCATTTTTACTTAAACAAACTGAACGGGAGCTACAATGCTAATGCTCATAGCACTACACTTCAGGCCCTGTTCACATCTGGTATTCATACCGGTCTCAGTGGCGCACCAGTGGTAAAGTGGTACACCGGCTTATTCTCAGCGCACACACAGAATGGACCGTGAGGAGATATTTGCTGAATTCGACAAAGAGTGTATTGGATTAGAATCGATGGCTGCACTCTTAATACCAAACTTCAACATAAATAAGTTCAAAGCAACTTGAGTTTTCTGCTGCTGCTGCAAATTTAATTAGTTTTTCACCTACAGGCCACCGTACACTGGTGTTCTCTGACAAGCTCTGGGTTCTTTCATGAACAGGTATGAGATCACATGCCACTTTAATCGATCACACAGCTAATTAACTGGTTCGACTAGAAATAATTTAGGGGCTTGACAGCAACAAGAGTGAATATTTATGCAATCACATAATATTGACAAACTAGATTGTCAATATTATGGAGTGCTCGTATAGAATTATGATCGGGGGGAGGGGTAAATACTTATAAAAGTGTACACTGTACACAATGCTGATTTGCTCGTACATGTATGAGACTTTTTAAAGAGCTCCTGGCGTCCACTGGCTTTCCTGCTTCATAACCATTCCGCTCTTTCACTTAGCGTCAACGGCTTTGTCAATACAGATACATTTAGGAGTTGGTAGGTCTTCTGAGGGCAGCATCGTTTCCTATAACATGATTGGGATCGTCTCCAGGTATGCTGCATCGCAGACTGACATAAAGAGTGTCTCCTTTCAAACCCCTGGCCTTCAGGAAGAGGGTTTTAAGTGCCCTTTTAAACAAAGTGTTTCCAGACGATTCGGTGACCATCTCGGCTCGGAGGTCAGGCTCATCCCGACCTACTTGTTCAGAGAAGTGAGAGCGAGACGGAACATGGGTACGCTGCCAGTTCGTCAGTTATTGCACACACGCTTTATGTCAGATTTACAGTAATTACATGATTACGTCCTCTTGATTCGTTCGAAAGTTTATGTTACTCGCAACTTACTCGCAGGGACTTGTGTAATGAACGTGCAACATATTCAAATGTCTAATAATAAACAGGTTTATGAGCCTATAATTGTTGATATGGCAAAGTTTTCTGTAGGGAGACATTTTTGGAAGGAGTCTCCAGTTTCAGATGCTATAACGCAACGTGATAAAAGAAACTGTAATTCATTCTTCGTGAAGCTCTAACGCGATCAAATTCCTCCATATCTCTCTTCTTATCATTTGCATTTGGGTATGGATTTCGAGGATAGTGTAGTTCAGCTTTTTCAACATAACTAGATATGTTTTATGTATGTCGTCCGTGTTGCCATAGAAACAACAAATTTTCAGTCCAAGGAGACGAACAGCTCGAAGGGTAATATCCAAGTGGAGGTATTAGCCGTGGCTACTGGGACAAAGTGCTTCACTGTGTTTGCGTTGGACTGCAGCTACTGTTGCTGGCCAGGAATGGAATTAAAAGTTTCACAACAGTGTGTGTATCATCATTCCGGCTAAAAGCTACTTGTATAATTGATGTACAGATCATTTGGAAACAGAGAATAAGAGCAGAGTACTGGAGGAGTGGAGTTATGCTGCAAGAACTCACTGCGGTGTTCATAAGGACACGTTCCTAAAGCAAAAATATATAGGGAAGAGTAGGATTTATTATTATTAGCTTTATTTTTATGGCTATGGCTCACAACATATTAGATAGATAGATATATAGAGAGGCACACACACAGACACACACACACACACACAAGCAAGCATACACATGTACTTAAGCAATTTCCTTTGGGATCAGTAAAGTTTTCTGATTCTGATGTACACACACACAAATACACACACATAGAAGCTCTCATACAAGAGAGAGAGAGAGAGAGAGAGAGAGAGAGAGAGAGAGAGAGAGAACAACAGACATGCAGAGGTATAGAGAGACATAGATAAAGACAGCCAGATAATTAAATAGATAGCTAGATAGATTGATGGATAGATAGACGGACAGACAGACATACACAGAAATAGATACATAAATACATGTAAACATACACAGACAGATGTAAACAGACAGATAAATATATAGATGGATGAACACATGGCTAGCCAGACAGACAGACACAGACACAGACAGGGACTGACCGAGAGGGACTGGTATACATGGATGGATGAAGGTCAGATAGACCGACAGAGAGCTATATAATGACAGACAGACAGACAGATAGAAATGGCCAGGTAAATACAAGGATGGATGAACAGATAAATAGACAGATGGACAGAAAGAGAGCGATACAGAGAGGGAGAGAGAGAGAGAGAGAGAGAGAAATGAAGCCAGATACATATCAAAACCGACTGTTAATTTCTTTAATGCCTCAAAACACAGTGTGATTGGTTTTCAGATTCATAATAATCATAATAATCTCCAGCCTTTAGTGCCTTTATAAAAACTGAGATCAGATCAGATCATTGTCCCTCAGAGCCCTGTTTCCCCTCCACACCATGCTGCTGCACTGCCCCCTGCTGGTTACCTGCTAAAGCACCTGTACATATATCCACCTATCCATCCACTATCCACCAACGGGGATTAAACAGCAATAACCTAAAGAAAAGTCAATATAATGCAATGACTCTTTGCTTTTTTTTTTCTTAAACAGTAGTCTCAGGTACAACTTGCAGTTTTACTGCCACAGGTCTTCTGGAGACTTTGACTGTCACACTTGCTGCTTTGTTATAGCAAAACCCAGGTTTTTGTCTGAAAACTGGTCTCTTACATAATATCTTGCTTTCTTGACTAACATACAAACATTTATCAAGTACAAATAATTGTTCGGAAAAGTAATGTTTGGAAATATAAAATGTGTCTGTACTGACTGAATGAGGCAGAATTCATAAAATAAATAGCTACTGGGAACACACCTGTACACATACACGTCCATGCAATTATCTAATCAGCCAATCACGTAGCAGCAGTTCAATGCTACGGGCCAGCAGCTTCAGGTAACATTCACGTCAACCAACAAAACGGAGGAAAACATATGCACTCTCTGTGATTTCGACCGTGGCATAACTGTTGGTGCCAGACAGACTAGTATGATTATTTTTATAACTGCTGGTCTCCTGGGATTTTCGCACACAGCAGTCTGTAGATTGGAGAACATCCCGTAAGCGGCAGGTCTGCGGAAGGAAACGCTTTGTTGATGGGAGAGGTCAACAGAGAGTGGCTAGACGGGTTAGAGCTGAGAGAAAGGCTACAGTAACTCAGATGACCACTCTGTACAATTGTGGTGAGCAGAAAAGCATCTCAGAATGCACAACACATTGAACCTTGAGGTCGACAGGCTCCTACAGAAGAAGGGCTGCAGTGGTCACAGGTTCCAAAACTGAACAGCTCAAGACTGTAAAAATGTAGCCTGGTCTGATAAATCTGGACTTCTGCTGAGGCACACAGAAGGGAGGGTCAGAAATCGGTGCCAACAGCATGAATCCATGGACTTACCTGCCCTGTGTCAATAAGCCAGGCTGGTGGAGGTGGTGTAACGGTGTGGGGAATGTTTTCTCGGCACACTTTGGGCCTTTTAATACTAAATCAATAACCGCTTGAACGTCGCAGTCTATCTGAGTATTGTTGCTGACCATGTGCATCCCTTCATGGCCACAATTTACCCACTAGCTCCCTCCAGCATCATATGATAATGCACCATGTCACAAAGCCTATGTGGTATCATGAACATCACAATGAGCTCAATGAGTCCAAAATCTCTAAGTAATGTTTCCAAAATCTTAGCATGAAGAACTGAGGCTGATTTAAAAGCTAAGGGAGCTCCTAGCCAGTATTCGTGTTCCTAATGAAGTGCTCAGTGAGCGTATACACCACACCACGCTGCTGCACTGCCCCCTGCTGGTTACCTGCTGAAGCGCCTGTAGTCGGTGTGAGTTGTGCTGAGCGCTGGCTCTCTGGGCAGCAGAACTGAAGACTGATGGAGCTGTCCATGCAGTGCCTGTTTAAAATCAACATGAGTGGCATTAGTCTCTCCATCAGCTCCATTAGCGATAACGTGCATGCACGCTGGGAGCTCTATAATCCTTAGACCAAGAAAAGCTTTGCATAAGCAGACTTTGCATGAATCATCATTATTTAGCATTAAAGCCTTCACTTCCCTTCTCGCCAACGTGCTCGTGTTGTCTTTTATCTCATTCCACTCTCTGCTCATAATCTCTTCCCCTCCTGTCTGCCAATTTAATTAAAAGAACACCCATGCTCCAATTCCATGTTTGCTCGCTAGAGTGAACATAACATTTACATATTTAATGTCTGAGCTTATATTTTTACGTCTGATCAAACATTGCTTTTCCATGTACACAGAATGAACATAGATCTTTGTTGTGATATCTAAAGACCTTTTTAAAAGCTTTTTTTTTTTGTGGAAACTTCTGGTCATTTATGAGTCATTCTAATTATAACCCACGCAGCATACTAGTTTGCACAGGAGCTAAATGCTGTCCTGTAAGTATAACGTCTCAGAGTAATGATTATGTGTAAATATATAAGTATATATGCAATATGTTTACAGCTTTTACTGTTCCAGGCTTCCTGCTTTTAAAACCTTCCTGTCCGGGACCAGAAGTGTGTATCATTTACATTAGGAGTGGCCATTTACAGTACAATTCGTGTGAATTGTACAATGTGAATTGTGTTTTCATTAGACGTTATGTTTTTTATGACTGTGGTCAGTGGGCATGACTTTATGGGATTTGGGGGATTTTCACATGGTAAATAACATGTTTCTTATTCCGTTTATCGTTAAAATTAGATTATGTGGAATGCTCATCATTACATGTTCCTGTAAATGTTGTTGCTGCAGAAACGATAACATATTAGAACAAGCGCATTAATATAAACCTGTGCTTTAGAGCTGCACTGATGTCAGGGCTGTTATAAAAAAAATTTATCAGCACCTTCTGACCAATCCGATTGGATAATTCAAGTTCTTTCGGCAATCTTCTGTTAAAAACCCACCCTCAGGATTGCTGGTGGCATAAATATCAAATCGAGTGCCCGTGACCTCTCGCTAATTCTTACCTGCAGCATCCTGTAGTGAGGCATCGGAGGCTCGTACGGTGCTGATCGTCCCCTGTACTGCTCATGCATCTCACTGACTGGTGGCGCAGAGACAAGCCTGACTGAACGGCTGTCTCGGAGCTGCAGCGGTACACACACAAACACACCACAATGTGCAGGACAATGTTAAAACTAACATGTAATCGCCTGGACTTTTTAACTGACATTTTATATGACCTGGATGATCATAGATATAAACAAGTGACACAGATCGAACCTTCCCTGACACACACACACATACACACAGGTATGTTAATGATTCGATTTGCAAGGAGTTGTTATTATTATTATTATTATTATTAATATGCTAATTTCACCAATTCTTTTTACGACCTCCACCAAGGATTGTGCAAAATGTAACAACTTCCAATTTCCACAAAAACTTGGTTGCAGGGTTTAGCAAAGGCCGAGGCATAACCATTACATTTTGGACCTTCTTGCTTTGAGGCGAAAGTTCAAAAGTGACAAAACATAGCCAATGTAGAAATCCACGGGAAATATATCCAGACAAGTGGTTGCGGTTGCAGATTTGCATATCATAGAAGTGTCAATTATTGCCTTTGAATACTATCCTAAGATCTGAGCTCCCTGCGTGCCCTTCTAGTTATTATTATTATTATTATTATTATTATTACCTTCTGAGCCAGGTCATTCAGCAAATGTGTGCGCCAGTGTGGAGATGCTTTCGAATAGATGACATTACTCAATACACCATCCATAGGTTTGGGGTTATGCTCCAGGTAGGAGGTGACGTCGTACCGTAGGGGTCCAGGCACCCGTCGCTGCAGAAGAGGGGGAAGTGGTGCATTCTGGAGAAATGAGATGAAACAGATGGATTGTTAAGATCGGGAATTAGTCTCTGAATGTTTCTCGAATTATTCAGACCGAATCTGTTGTACCAGTAAAAGCTTCCCCATTCACAGATCCTAATATAAACACTAGCCTTTAGGTACATGTGAAGCGTGTACAGAGTGTAGAAACAGCAAAGTGAAGTCAGCGTGCATTAGTGTAAATGTGCATGTAGTAAAACCTGCAGCGTAGTGCACTGTGTTTCCAGAGAAACAGGATGTTTCAGACAAATGCCCTGCAATTTCATGTCATTTCCCCAGCTCTTTAATGTCATTCACACAGCGCTGTTAAATTCCTGATTCGGATTGGTCAAAAGCCATTGATCAATCTTGCAGCTCAGACAGTAATTCGAATCACTCATTTTAAAATGTTAGCATTTCTATAGCAACATCTCGTCCACCGCATCATCAACGGTGAATGAAAAATAAATGTGACATATAACAAGCAAACCATGTAA
Organism: Notoglanidium macrostoma; assembly: GCA_030068235.1. NCBI lineage: Eukaryota > Metazoa > Chordata > Actinopteri > Siluriformes > Auchenoglanididae > Notoglanidium > Notoglanidium macrostoma. Next base: position 2,304,005 of record JAQQZR010000008.1, read on the forward strand.
TTGGCGATATGGTGACGTTTTCTGTGTTTTTGTTGATTTTCTGGTGATTCAATAAACATGAAAAACAACAAGCTGAGGTTTTCACAGCAGATGCTGTAATGTAAATGATTCCAGGAACTCTATTGTTTCCGGGATGTTCCTCAGCATTCCATGCAATTTTAAAAGGTGATTAATGATTTTAATTGTAATTATTGGCAACCTGCAGTGCTGTGAGAGTTATAAAACATTTTGAGGCAAGGTGTTATAGGAAAATAATCAACTTCAGGGTGGTAACAGTAACTTTATCACATCGCACTGTCGTCGATTATTTTCCCATAACAGCACAACACAGTATGTTTTATTCCTTTCATAGCGTATGCTTATGGTGTGTGTGTGTGTGTGTGTGTGTGTGTGTGTGTGTGTGTGTGTGTGTGTGTAAAAGCAGACAGACCTTACAGCTGGATGTGTGTAAAGGCTGAGGTTGGATATAAACATGACCAATTCCGCTACTGGTGTTAGCACAGTTCCGTCTGTCCATTACACTCCAGACGGTCTAAACAAAATAAACAGCAAGAGTTAGACAACAAATAACCCTTTTACGATGATAAAGAAGAAAAAAAAAGATGTATTTATAATGAGACATTTACATTTTAAACCGTTCAAACTCCTGCCTTCTTTCCTCTGCAGCCTTGCTGAAGAGTTTACGGCCTGCTGTCACTATGGCAACGTAGAGGGCGAATTCCAAACAGCTCCACTTTGACATGAAGTGCACTAGATAGTGTGTGTACTTATGGCAAGTACAAGGCGGTTTGTAAACAAATTGCTGTCAAGTCTGCTGTGTAGAAACTACAAACAAGCGTAGCACTAGCAACGAGCACGAAATATATTGATTAGCATTTTTTTGTTTGTTTGTTTGTTTGTTTTATGTTGACATCTTTGTATCACTTATGTCTACAATGCTTATCTAGGTTTATAACGTATTGGGAACGGTTTCTGACACAATCAGGTCTAAATATCATGAATAAATAGCAATAATTTCGCCGTCCACACATAGCCTTTGTTTTCACGTGACGTCACAGAAAGCTGTAAACTTTGCTGTCCGCCATTTTGATTCCCTCCCAAATGTCACGTGTTTGTGTAAAGACTGTACACTGTAGTAAATATGCTAGGAAATGTTGTAAAATTGTGGTATATGTTTCAGTGGTCCAGGTGGACAAGGCAAGTTGAGATACTTCAAGGGTTCAGAAGTTATTTTGAATCAGGGTTCTTTCACCATCACCAAAATGGGAGCCATCTGCATTTATAAACTAATCGATAGCTCTGGATTGCAACAAGTGACACATGGCATGTTATAAGCATTAAAAAGACCTCCTCATTAGCTCGGAAAGCCAGAGTTGCTCAGGAGCAATATGGAATCTACACATCCACCATGGGGCTCACAAAGGCTTTTTTTTTTTTACTATATAAACCAATTTTCCTGATGAGCATCAAGTATAGTATCTCTACATCCAGCCACAAGAGCATTAGTGAGATCAGGTACTGATGTCAGGTGAGGTGTCCTGGGGTGCAGGCGGTGTTGCAATTCATCGCAAAGGTGTTTATTGGGGTTGAGGTCAGGGCTTCCACTCCAACCTTGGCAAACAGTGTCTTCATGGAGCTGGCTTTGTGTACAGAGACATTGTGATGCTGGAACAGCTTTTCAGTTCCACTGAAGGGAATTTGTAATGCTATACAATGTACGACGTGTGCTTCAAACTCTGTGGCAACAGTTTGGGGAAGTAACAAATCTGGGTGCGATGATCAGGTGTCCACAATATGGTGCATCTATAGTCACACAGAGCCAAAGAAATGTTTTAAAGAAAATAAATGAAATGCTTTGAACTTAAGCCTGTACGACTGGACTAATCCGTTAAGTTATTTAGCCATGGATTAAAAACGTTCTTACATAGTGGGTAATTGCATCACAGAGTATAAATTCGACCAGGACTATTTTCAAACCGCTCTAAGTTTCGCGGGTTTTATTTATTTCCTTTTCCATTGATATGCCTGGTTCATGTTCTGCAAGTCAGTGCAACGGTGCATAAAAGGCGAGCAAAGAAATCATGTTCCTCAAATACGAGTGTAAACAGTGACCTGAGATTATTGCACAGGGTTCGATTATTTAATGCTGGCAAAGATCTATTCCCAAATCAGACAAAAGTGTCAATAAATGAGGCTGTTCGATAACATGGCTGATTTTATTGTACGAATGAATGAATAAATAAATTAAATAAGAGGTCACGAAAATGTAAACAGGCATTACTAGCAGCTCCAATCCATACAGAACAGCGGTATAATGCACAGGGTCTGACAAAATGTCAACAGAGAGCCACTCAAGCACTAAATATGTTTACAAATCCAGACACATAGTTCCTTCTTCAGTGGATTAAGACAAACTCTTTGGGCATGTAGTGCCGAGGAAAAGCTGTATAGGTCGGAGCAGTGTGAGGTCAGGAAGAGCTTTTACCTCATAATGGTCATCTATGTCTGTAATGCAGCATAATGTCATGAGATGGGCCATACAACCATAGTTCTATACACTCTGAACACACACACACACACACACACACACACACACACACACACACACACACACACACACACACACACACACACAC
>JAQQZR010000008.1:2351342-2369161 GCA_030068235.1 Notoglanidium macrostoma
ACACACACACACACACACACAAATTGTCATAACTTATTCCTCTATTTGTCATGCGAGTCATATGATAAAGATTCAAGTCATGTGTGTGATATGATAATGATTCAAGATGGATTAAGAGGAAAGTTTTGCACTGAAGACATTCCAAAATGTAATTGTTACAAATATTTAATATTCAAATGAATTAATATTAATGAGCCTGCAATGTTATACTGCCACAAACACAGTGAAGATTAATGTGAACATCTCATGAACAATAATACAAATAGTTATAAATTTGCATGAAGGTCTATTAAAATATGTTAACAGTACACTCCTACAGTAAGAATGATTAGTGTAGCACTGTAGTGGTAACTGTTCTGTTACTTTTGGGACAGGCTGTATCAAATGTGATATGTATATGAGGATGTATGTGTGTGTGTGTGTGTGTGTGTGTGTGTGTGTGTGTGTGTGCCGATTCTACCTGCTGTAGCACCTCAGGGCTGAGCCAGGGCAGCACTTTAACACTGTACTGAGGGAAGTCGTGCACCACACGTGCTCTCTGGCCGTGACGGATCAGACTGAAGATGCTCCTCAGACCAGACAGATACACCTGTCCGTCCGCTGAGATCAGGATATGACTTGCCTTCACACTCCTGTCCAACAGTCACACACATTCTGTATTCACACAGCTGGTCTGAATTCAAAGTTACACACACATACTGTCGTTAAACACAGCACTGCTATTGGATCAGGGCCCAGGTTCTTAGACGCGCGTTGCTCGTAAATTTCTCTTTTACAGCAATATAAGTTATGGTCATTGTTTTAAAGGCCAACCAAAAACAAGAACAACTTTTTAAAACTTCAATCATTTAAAGAAAGCAAAACTTCGCTTAGCTTAACTTTCCTTAGCTACAATAATCATTGTCAAGGGAAGGTCCTCACACAGACAGTGCGTGTGTGTATGTGTGTGTGTGTGTGTGTGTGTGTGTGTGTGTGTGAGAGACTGTTCCTCACCGGTGCACATAGCCATTGTGATGAATGTACTCCAGTGCCCGCAGAACTCCAAGCAGGATGTACGCGATGGTCAGCTCACTTAAACCGTGTGTAAAGTGTGTGCTTATCAAATCGCGTGCCGAGCCTAAGGAAAAACACACACACACACACACACACTCTAATGGCGCTTTTTCAATGCACTACATTTACAACACTGAAAGGTCAGCATGTCCTTCGTCGCTCACCGTAGGCCATGAATGGTGTGATCACCCATAACTCGTTCTCCGAGATGAAGATGCTCTTGTATGGGAGGATGCTTGGATGATGGAACAACTTTGAGACATGGATTTCTTCCTGAAAGAACAAAATTCTTTTAAGTTTTCCAACGCAGGAAAGTCTTCATAATAGACGAGTTTACGTCAGCAAAAGAAAAAAAAAAAAAAAAAAAGAGAAGCTGGTCAAGGGAAAACTGTTATAACTTCTATAACAGGAGCCATCTTGTCTCCTGGACGTTCCACAACATGCAATGTAACTATAAACGGATAAAAAGTATGACGTGTCACTCTTTCAGTAATAAAAAAATTGCAAATTAATGTAGTACGAGAGGAATAAACCACTTCAGGATGTGCCGTTATTGATAACTTCTGGTTGGTTGCAGTTGCTTCGCTTTGCATTGGGCTGCATCACATCAGCTCATCATTGATTATTTTTCTGTAACAGCCTGTCCTGAAGCGTTTTATTCCTTACAAAGAGAGAAATATAAATGGTGGAACTACAGACCTGCAAGTACTTGACCATGTCGTTGGTGCAGGACTCCATATCAATCCTTCGGATGGTGACACGCTCACCAGTGGGTTTGTATCGGGCCAAGTTCACGGTCATCAGGTCTTCCAAACCATGCCCTACACACACACCCCAGAAAGAAAGCACATATCTGAGAATGAATGGCTTTTAAAATTTCCAAGAATTTTTCTCTCACTTAAAACACGGGGGCAACCAGAAATCCAGATTCTATGTAAATTGGAAACCTCTTCTCCTTGGAATAGCTACATTTGCATACTAAAACCTGATTGGCCATTATATTTTGTGATGCAATTGCAACCTATACGCAACAGTTCCTGCTGTTTCTTTAAAGAAAAACGTATCCCACCCCCTGGAGTGACAATACGAGCATTAAAAAAACAATAGTATTTCAAAAGTTCAAGCTGAAGGTGTAGAAATAAAGGCAAGCAATATATATTTTACTACTAAATCCATGGTCATTCAAGACAAAGAATCGTGAGATTTCATCGGAAATGAAAAGTGGTGTATAAATAAAGTCCATTATAGCCGTGTAGGTATAAACAAGAGAGTAAAGCATCTGACCAATGATGGTGAGGAGCTCGTAGGCACTGCTGTCAGGTAAGAAGGTCCCCATTGCGTCCCGGTGCGGGAGGGATCTCAGAGATTCACGACTGTCCTCATGGGCCTGGAACAGGACACGGTGAATGTCATGCACGCATTTTGCCACTTTGAATAATGTCAAAACAAATTCCTGTCTTAAACACAGCCGTAAACATTACAGTAAGGAACAAATAATGAGTGCTTAAAAGAACTAAAGTGGGGAGAAACACTTTCTGTGGGTCGGTGAAGGATTTCAGTCATCCAGGCACTCGTTAATGTCTTGTAGCAGCACGTCCAGTTGTAGCTCAGTGGTTATTGTTCTAAATGAATTATCAATATTATTCTATATTAATATTAAGGTTGCGGGTTCATGTAGGCCCAAAGCAAGTCACTGTGCGAACCTCTTAACCCTGAATTACTCGGATATACGGTTAAAAGTTTGATTCTGGTTCATTTGCAAGATAGATAGTATTGTCAGTTTTAGGCCTTGACGGATGTAAATTGATGTTTAAATCACAGGAATTTCCCAGCACGGGATTATTTCATTTATATATATATACATGTGTGTTTTATATTTATAGAGGGGACACTGACATGATCTTTTAGCAAAAAATGCAAGAGTACACAGAAAACCCAACATGTCAATCAGCTCTTACACACACATAGGGGTAGACGTTTCTCAAATCTTTAAAGTTTCCCTCATTTATAGAACAGCAAACAAACTGGAAACCGCGTAGCCAGTTAGTTTAATTAGCCAACATTAAAGACGACATGAAATGACGATATGAACACACATCTTCCATAGATTTCCTAGTGAAATGGCAGATTTTGCGTGAAGAGAATTTGGGGTTTTTATCCATCAGGAAAACAAAACGTAGGAGATCTACATCTTAACCTGCACTCGAACATGGAGGACTGCTCACTCCAGGCATCTCCACCAGCACCCATGCTAGAGGGGCTGAGGGTGACTCAGCCATTTTTTTCCCCCCTACAATGCTAGCTGAGTGTGGGGGAGGGGAGATGACACATTTTCCTCAGAGTACACTCTCATGTTGCGAAAAAACAGAGGAGAGAAAACTTCCGTACTTATGTGGAAGATTACTGACAACGAGGAAATTAGTCTTTGTCGATCGATTAATTCAGATGGACCATGAGCATAAAATGTAATAAGGATCGGCTTTCATTTCAGGTTGTCTTTAAAAGTGCCGTCAGCTAGTTATCTTAGCTAGTTAGTAGCACACTAGAAAAGGATTATTGAGACACTCAAACCTCCCTCACAGTAACAGGCCGAAATCCTAGCAAGGAAATAAGGCCAATTTATTCTATATGCTAGGCATGCAGTGCATCGATAACAAATTCATGACGATTCAATGATGGAAATATAAAAAAAAAAAAAAAGGAACCACGATCTCTTAGTTTTTCCTAGCAGTAATTGCATCATTTAGACAACAAAATAACATACAACAGCAGGAATACACATGAGCTAGCTATTCTCAGGTTATATCGCGGTCTATGAGAAACCTATAGCTGTATTGTTACATTATTTTTACCTCAGCTTGTCAAATGGTAAAAAAATTGGGAATTGTAGATTACATTATATCTCTGTTAACAGGTTCTTTAATTTAATAGCATTGTGCTGGCATAGAATGCAGATTTGTTTTGGCGCATTTGATTCACTTCAGGTTTGTTGGTTAATATTTCATCACAGACTAATGACAGTCAATAGCATTTGTCAAAAGAATTCACATTATGTGCACATCATATGCAAACTGATCTGATGTGTTTCTATAAGAAATTGTAAATGGTGAAACACATGTATATTGATAGACAGAAAGAATTTATGAAAGCTGCAGGGGAGTTTCAGTGACAACACTGCAGGCTTTCTGAAGCGACCAGCACAGCAAGGCCAGGCCGGAGAGTGGGACTCGGTCATGTGTTGTCAAATTGAACACATGAGACGCCAGCGCACTTTACATGCTGAAAACATCATTTCCTCTACATCGCCAGCATCAGGAGGTTAACAGCACACACACACACGCTTACAACTTAAAAAAAATAAATAAAAATCACACACACCGACAGTGAGTCAATCAGTGTGGCTTGAACACAAGTAAAGCCCACAAAGCAGACACGACCACTGAAGCGTTAATGAAACAACAGGCACAACACTGATGTCCAAAGGTGCCAAGTTCATCCCAATCCTACCGAGTCTCTCTATTTCAGACAGAATTAGTGTTGAAGGTTCTGCATCCGAGGACTACCAGAGAACCAATGTTGGCTCTAGAGTATTGGTGAGTGCCAAAATAGGAAATCCCGGTGGAATCCCTGCAAAACTGCTGTGGTGTAAGAGGAATAAAACATGCTGGGATGTACTTTTATTGAAAAACAAACAACTTTGGGGTGATAACTGTTACTCCACTCCTAAATGGAGTCAGACTGCATTTAACCGCCCGCTTACTCCTTAACTGGCAAAAAAAAATCTAACAACAGATGTGCATTCTTGAGCATGACGCCCTTTTTGGCAGTCCCGAGGCTTGAACTTGCACGTTTCTGGTTACTAGCACTGAACCTTTATCTCTACTTTGATTGCATCCTTCAAGTAGTTTTAGACAAAGGTGAGTACATTAATTGTGTTTACTTTTGCTGTACCACCATTTTTTGAATAAAGTCCTCGGGAATGTCTTAACACACTCTGACCAAGATAACACGGAGTCAGGAAAAGAAATATGTGGCAGTGTCCAAAGGCTAGATTATTAAAAAGCATTTGATTGTGCCATTGTTATCTTTCTAACAAAAACCCTCCCAAGACTGAAGTTGTTGTCTACGTGAGACCCATCTATCTGAGTAAAGTGTGTCAATGCATGAAGCCAAACAGCAGCACAACGAGTGCATGCACTCAAGCACAGGGGATGGAACCACACACACAAAGAAACACACGCTTATACAATACCACAGCTATTAAAACGCCACATTTTCACACAAACACGCACAGTCACGCATGCTCACACACCCAACACACACACACGGGCTGGTGGACGGCTGCAAAAGCAAACAGAGATCCCGCACTTACTTTCCTGAGTGGGCTTGCCTGAGCTTGCTCTGGGTAGAGACACCACGCAAATGACGCAAAAGACACACAGATACACAAACAACCTGGATTTAATGTGGGTCTGAAAATGTGACATTATGCCTCGATGGAGCTTTTGCCATGCCGACAGAACACTTCATTTTAGTGACCAGATTCTGGGGCTGCATTCAACCGCATTCATTTCTGCTCCATGGCTGCACCTAATTCAACTGTAAATGATTTAATTGACACAAGATTCCTGATGACAAAACTCAAACACAAACTGTAGCTGGAATTCACTGTTTGCAACGTATATACAGCAAACAGCGAATCCGTAAATCTGAAATACTCATAAATTACAAGTTCAACAAAAATCAAGCAAATGCTGACCGAATGGTTGGTCATGTAACTTTTGGCAGGAGTCTTCCGAATCCTCTGACAATACATCTGGTGGCCTGGGAAAACCTTTGACATGGGTTGAAAAAAAAAATTGTACTAGGTACACATTTAACAGCCCATCAAGTCCCTTTCCACCCTCAACCGACCCATCGAGCGCTCCCTTATCCATCCTTAACCCACACTCAGCCTATCTGTCAAGTTCACCCTTGCCCTTCCTGAACTTACCATCAACCCTCCCAGCAAGCTCACCCTTGTCCACCAATCAAGCCCACCCTTGCCCACCCTCAACCTACCATCTAGTCCACCTCTGCCCACTCTCAACCCACCCATCAAGCCCAACCTTGTCCACCCTCTACTTACGTTTCAAGTTCACCATTGCCAACACTCTACCCACCCTTCAAACCCACCCTACCTGACTCATCAAGCCTACACTTGTCCACCCTCGACTCTCCAGTCAAACCCACCATTGCACAAATCAACCCACCCAGCAAGCCCACCCTTGCCCACCCATCATGCCAACCCTTGCCCACCCTCAACTCACATGTCAAGCCCGCCCTTGCCCATCCAAATTCAATTCACTGCCTTCTAATTCTGAAGGCTCGCAATGTGTATCCTGTATCAGAGTACATAATGGTAGTTGTGGAGTTGTGTCATCATTTTATCTCCTGGTGTCAGCAACCTTTACCATGGTAGTATAAAACATGAAAACTGATAGAAATATCATCAATCTGCCATAGCCACTATAGAGACACAGACCTGCCTGCCTTTGATATTCAATGCATAATCACCTGTTCTGAAAATCAGTTTGTTATGGATTAATGTTTGATAGGAAATTTCATTATATCAGAACTACATATTGACCACAAATATACTTATCAATGTACGCTGTTTTTGAAAGAACTTAACATTGAAATACCAATTTATGCCACAGGAACAGGCGGAAGCAGCCAGATGCAAACGAATACAAGCAGAGTAGCAAGGAACAACTCAGCGTAAATCAAAGTGACAGCAAAAGGAGAGCCATATAATGCAAAAACGCACAAAAAATCTAAAACTTTTCCACTGATTTCATCTAGATTGTTATGCCGTATGTAGTACTGCAGCCAAGTAGTTTTGCACATAAAATCCCAGGGAACATACACCAGGGTGTAAATTATAAAATGCTCACAAGACCGCTAAATTTATATGCATGGATTTTTGGCAAAGCAAAAAACCTGACTAGAGTGTGACAGCACCAATACCTCTAAACATAGTGGGTGTAAATTGATTTTGATGCTCATATGAAAGGTCTGGAATAAATTACCATTATCACTATCATAATTATAATTATGGAATTACTCTGCCCTGAAGCATGCTGGCAGGAGAGCTTTAAACTTCACATTATCTATTGTTATAAAAAATAAACTTGGTGGGTGGTTTGAATCAAAAACAAGACGGAAATCTGATTAAACTGCTCGATACAAGCAAGTGGTCATAGCCTGATATGCTAATGATCAAACATTCATAACGTACCACAAATAAAGTTTGATTAAATCTACTTTAAGCTCCGACAACTTGCATTTAACGACTGAACAAATGGGTTTATTTAGATTTTTGCCATGGTTGGTAAAATCGGGTCTAAATCGAGCCAAGCCTGACACAAACGTTATCCAAAATGAAAACTGCCCACTTTACACTGACAGCATTCACTGATTATTGTCCAACATTAACTTAATTAGAAAGCAATCACAAATGCATATATATATATATATATATATATATATATATATATATATATATATAAATCTATATCGCTAGCAATTACCATAAAAAGAGAAATAACTGGCGATAAATCTAATAATATACTCTCCCAAACATGATTTTATAACAGAAAATATAAAGTATACAAGCACACCACACAAACAGCTTGCACTGCAAATTATAGTAAATGAAAGGTTTTGGCTTGCTTGAGCAGAAGGCTGCAAATAAGGGCTGAAAACTGGCTACTTAGATTGTTCAGTTGACTATGATGGGGATTTTTGTTTGGTTATGCACATTCTTCAACATATAGATGATTTCATGGTAAGGAAATACCTCTGGCTCCATTTACCTCTGGGAGGATTATTGAAATATGATTTCCATCACTCCGCTGCATTTATGGAGACTACAGCGTGAGACGAACTCCCCTTCACATTCAGCATGACTAAAACCGGTTTTACACTGCATGATTTTATTTCTTGCAACACTTTTCTTGTCCCAATAAAGTCTTGGCCAACTTTTCTAACAGACTGTACGATAACCGGTGTTGTACGATGAAAAGCCTCTAACGATAGATGTGCGATTAAAGGAGCTTACTACGTTCTGTTTATATAAGGATTTTTTTCCCTATTCAATTGCATGATTTTTATACAATTCACCATCAGAGATACTGTATTTTTAGCTTTTTCTAGTTTTGTACTGTACAATCTTATTAGTGGCATGTAGAAGAGTGTCGCAGGATGTAAATTATCCGCCAGTAACCTTGTCAATTTATGAGTCTGCAACGGCTAAAAATCAGACAGTTTAAAGCCGGCTTAAAGGCACAAAAGCCTTGTCCACGGTTGCCAATGTGGCCATGACATAAGCACAGCAATAGCAGTGTTCGATGAAATACTCACCACCAAATAAGTCCAAATCCCTCAGACTCTCCACACTCAGTTTCTCTGACACCCAACGCTAAACACAAACAAATTCAGCCATTTTACTACTTTTACAACAGGGCAGAGTTTCTCAAAAACACGTGCAGCACAAGGATGAGTGATAAATGGCGGAGTGACCATCACACTGAACATTCTCTTTATTAGATTAACATTATCAAGCTTTCGGGAAACTGGGCTCCGTATCCCAGTCATGTATTTGTCACAATGGTGTTGATAGCAACATGGTATGTTGGTGTATAATATGTTAAAGGAGTGTAAACTCACCAAAAACGACATGGAGCCTAAATATGATGAGCGTCTACACCATTAAAATCACACCCAGTGTAAATAGCTGCAAAAAGAAAAGTAAAAAAAACAGAAATGGCAAACCGAATGAACAAATGAACCTGAATCACCCAAACATATGACTATAAACATATGACTATTAGTCTATTATTTTGTAGTTTAAAGATTGACAAAAAGAAAACGACCGACTGTAGGGGCTGAACGATTCGGAAGAACAAACTGCACGCGAACGAACTGCAACATATCAATCTTTCTGGAAGTGCTCGCCTCCAGAATGTTTAACAAACTGAACAAAATGAACTTGCTCACCAAAATGAACTAGAATTCCCATCTCTGTATTAATTAGAATAAGCTCATTAATATAACGCTGTGATTTGGTTCACAGCCGGCACTACTTTCAGAGCTGCAGCGACGGAAATTTATCAACACCTTGTGACCAATCAGAAGCTAGAATTCAACCGCGCTGCGTTATAAATATCTAGTTCCAATGCTAATGTTAGTGCTTTCGTTTCAGTTAAGCAGGCTGGATAACTTAGTACGGATCTGTCTTTCAAGCTATTAACGTTTAAATGCGTGGATTTTTAGCTTTTAATGCAATTAATTTCATTAAACATGAACATCACTTGTTCAATTCAACACAAACGCTTTGCATAGGGTGTGAAACCTCTAACAAAACCACACGCGCTAACTGTAAGACCTGGTAAAGTTTGGCTAATGTTTTTGGAGTTAACTTACTCCTGAGGTAGAGAAGGTATTCGAGTGCTCAGATTTCGTCTAATGATATTAGGTTAATTAAACAGAAAAGCGTTTAATTTCGTCTGTTTACCCTCCTGTCACTTCCCCGAGCAGCGTCCTGTGGTCTGTACCGCGCATGCGCATTGTTACGCGGTGTGTTATGCGCATGCGTAGTGCAGACTGCAGTTCTATCTGTTTCTTTTCAGCAAGTCGAATCCTCATGCTCAGGAGTTAACTCTTTCGGCTACAAAACGGCTCATCGCCTTTTCCTGCCAATTTGACCAATTTTTTTTACTGCCGAAATTGTATAATGAAATCTCAGTCTACCTTGTAATGAACAAAATAACTTTATCTCGCATTGCTTTTATTTCTTTTTTTAGCAAGTCATCATTTGGCTCAGCTCACCCTTAAGAGCCGATTCTTTCGGCTCTCAAACGGTTGATTGGTATTTTTTCTAAAACTGACAAAGTATACAATATTATTAACAGCGATCTTTCTTTTATGAAGCCAAATATAAGCCATTTGTTTTACTATAGGCAAATTTGTTTCATGAAATTATTGTCGCAAAGGATCTGACAGATAAGACAATAAGTGTCATTGCCCTTTTTTTTTTTTACCTAACCATTTTTGGTTTGGCCAATGGCCAATTTTTAACCTAAAAATTGTTTTATGAAATCTTAATCAAATCTTAATCCTAACCAAACTAACTAGAATGGAAACGTATTAATAACCACATAATATTTCGAAAACATTCTACCTGCATTCATAAAATATAGTATGTTTATTCATATCCCAAGAATTTTACAGAAGAAGTATTGAAAATGTTGACAATTGATGGATTTATGTTAGATTTTATACAGAAAATTGTGTAAACTTTCTTCTATAACAGAGCACCATGTTTTATTGACTAAACAATAAAGAAATGATCATCCAACAAATCTTTCTGTGGTGGTTATTATTATTATTATTATTATTATTATTATTATTATTGTTGTTGTTGTTGTAGTGGCTTACTGTATTAGTTTAAAACTCAGAAAATACACTGTCACGTTTATTTTAAAGAAAAAACTAAATATGAAATACAAAAACAGAAAATTAAATCTTATAATGTAAAACAATATGTAAACTGTTACAATGAAAAACAAGAAGGTTATCAGCAATGACATGAATATAGACATACTCCTTGAAAACCACGAAGAGAGTTTTATTGAGTCTTAGAGTCGAGTCTAGCGGTTGGTGTTGTTACAGAAAATGTATTCACACATAACACGTCGACTTTTAATGACGTAGCACGCAACAACGGACGGCCAGACTTGTAAACGACGGTCAATTTTGCCCGTTCTTTATTTCAGGTATTGTCTTCTTTCCTGCTTACGTGCTTATTTCACACAAAAGCGTAAATGCGATATAATTACATCCCCGGCCTATACTATAACTTAATATTTAATTTCTGCATGGCATTTGGCGAGGATAAAGCGATAACCTTTATGATGCGCACGCGCACACCCACTTGCTCCATTAGCTAGCTAGCTTGCATACTTGGCTAGTTTGGAAATTTGTAAGCTAGTTAAGTAACCAGCTACTGAAATATCACGATTATATAATTAATAAAGGAAAATATGTAAGTAAGTAAGTATATGAGTATCCGGTATCTTAGCTGACTAGCTGTCCTTGGTGCCATTATTGCTACCAAGTGCTAAAGGGTTAGCAGCCATGTAGCTAGCTAGTTGAAAGTGCATTCGTTTTCTAAATAATAAAGTGAGCGTGTTGTCTTTCTCTTGTCTTGTGTTTTTAAACAGATTTGGTGTTCGTGCTTTGTCTAAGTGTTATCAGATACAACTATGAACTGGAACAAGGGAGGACCGAGTGGTAAACGAGGTTTTGGCTTCGGAGGATTTTCTCTCTCCGGGGGTAAAAAAGAGGAGCCTCGGCTGAACCAGCAGTCCCACAGCGCGTTTGGAACCGCGGGGTCTGCAGGAGGTTTCGGCAAAAACCAGCAGCTGCCTGCGTTCTACAAGATCGGATCCAAACGCGCCAATTTCGATGAGGAAAATGCGTGAGTGACTCTGCACCCATGCATGTTGTGTTCTGCAGACCAATTACAGTCATTTGTTTTGTGGTGACACCCAGTCAGCTTCGAGAACTCTTTTCAGGGGAAAGTAGTAAAAGCATGCTCAAAAAGGCGTCAGAAGTCGCTAAATGACGTAATATTCTGATTCGCATAACAGTCGTTCTTCATGATCACTGGCATGTCACAAATTAGGGCACGTGAAGAACACGACTTTTGCTTAGAATGTAATAGAATAATGTTTTGTCAGAATAGAAAAAAATGCATTCCTTAAACAGTTTATTTCATCTTTGGTTATGCATCATGCACAAACTAAACTTTAACACGTTTACAAAATAGTTCTCAAGAACACAGGCTCAAAGAAGCAGTGACAGTGAGTCGTCATAAAGCTTGTAAATGTTTTCAAGAAGAGAGTTACACAGTAAGGCTTTACGCACCGACGGTGAATCGACTGAACCTGCTCTCTCAACTCGTATATCAGCGGCTGTGATGTGAGCTGATGAGATGAGAGCCACGTCAAGTTCAAGACAGTCACTGTGTGCTCAAAAAGTTGCCGGATTTGTATACTCTTTCTTGAATTAAAGCTGCTAAAGTTGACTTAAAAGTCGCCATATACACCGACAAAGTCTCTGAGTTGGCAACACTGTGCTTAAAACATTGCTAGATGCCACCAGATTATGTCATAGACTAATTTGCATATTCGTGCATCGTCACGGTCATTTGCAAGGCAAAACTCTTCACATGAAGGTGAAGGATTTCTGAAGACATTTAGAACCAAAACAATAATAGAGTATAACTTGCTTCCTGTCGGAGGTGAGTTCAGGTGATCATGGAAAACAAAGTGGACGGCATGAGAGAACTTGTTTCGCCTTTTTTTTTATGTTTTGACTGAGAAAATAAAGAATGGAACAGTTAATGCATATTATTACCACTTAAAGCTTACCATTTGCAGTAGACGCCACATTCAAATTGGGGGCCGTCATGACTTTTTGCTACTGATGCACCATACTGATGCTCATAGAAAAATTACCCGAGTGGTAACTACGACACTGTAGTGGCGCTCACCTTGTAATTATGATTTTTCCAACAGAACTTGAAAGAGTGATCGAGTAATTTAGCAGAGAGTTATACATACACAAGGGGTGCCAATATTTACAGTACGCTATTTCTAGCAAGTGATATGACTGTATGCCCTTTTTTTTTTTTTCTTTTTTTTTTTTTTTTTTTTTTAAACTGTGAGAAATGATATGATGCATTTTTTTAAAAAAGGTATATTTTCCAATTATATGGTTCTCCCCAAGCTATTTTGAGGATGATGAAGAGGACTCAAGCGCCGCAGATCTGCCTTATATCCCAGCAGAGAACTCTCCTACCAGGCAGCAGATGCAGTCTGGAGGAGGAGGAGGAAGTGGAGGAGGGGGAGGAGGGTCAGACAGTGATGACGACCCCCTCGATGCCTTTATGGCTGAGGTGGAGGTAAGATCACGCACGCCACTGCCCCATATACTGCCGACATTGCCTTGGTGCTGCGTTTGAAAGTTGGATCCAGTTTACGGACGTATTTACAAATCAACTTGTGATTGCATAAGTATTCACCCCTATTGCTGTGGAGCTCCTAGATTAGGTTAGGTACAGCTAGTTCCCATCAAAAGTCTCACAGTTAGCTGAATAGTGTTCATCTGTGTACAATCAGTGTGTCACATGATCTCAGAATAAATACTCCTGTTCCTGGAAGAACCCAGATATTTGTTAGAGATATTTGTTATCTGTCAAAACAGGTCCAGGACATCCAGTATCAATCTTTTTAGTTATAGTATTGCACAACCCGTGACTGACTAAACAGGGGGTTATTTAGGGAAGAAACCAAGGCACAATATCAGGCACTTGAATCTTGTCAGTAGAATTGGATTCGCATATCTGTCTGTACCTAATGTTCTCTCATTTTTTTTAAACTACCAAATAGAACCAAGCAGCCAAGGACATGAAGAAACTGGAGGATAAGGAAAAAGAGAAAAAGATGACCAAGTAAGGATTTTCACCAGAGATTAGAGATTTTTAACAAAATACTAATATTGGGTTCTAACTAGCACCAAGTTTCCAGTTAAATAGTATTAAGTAACAGCCTAATTTCAGTTTATCTATGTGTGAATGATATGAGATGTAATGGGAGGTTAAAAAGGGGGTTAAATGCACTTAGGGGTTCTTCCACGGGTGATTGAGCGAGTCGCAGGGAAGTTTTTTTTTTCTCCGCTTGTTTCTTCCAGGGGTATTCGAGATGACATTGAAGAGGAAGATGAGCAAGTGAGTGACCCCACTATCAGCATACCTCTACTTCAAGAACCGCTTTGCCTCAATCTGTATCTCCTCTTTCCTTTTCTCAGCTCATCTTTCTACCTCTCCATGTAACTCTTCATGTTCAGTCTTTACAGGTTGGGTTTGTTGAGTGCTCAGAGAAGCCGCCTAGTCATGTACGCACACTAATACGCCCATCCATATCTGTAATCCGCTTGAATTTGGAGCACCCACAGATTCAAGAACCCACAGATTCATCAATATATGATGAGCCATTTTGATCAAAAGTTTAGTTAATGTAATAGTGACATCATATTTATCTAACAGTTGCTGGTGGGTGAACAGTTTGCCCATGTCAGTGCTAACCATGACATTTAACACATGTGGTGTTATTTAAATTACATTCACTGGTGGCTGGTTGGCATTGTCTCTGACAGGTCTGATCAGATATCAGTTAACTCCCAGCCTTACTTAGCATCTATTTGGTTTTCTTTCGCTTCTGTCCTCCATCCAGAAACAATGCTAGCTGTTATCAGCAGTGTGGTGCAATCGTGATAGTTTAAGGATCTGCACTGCAGTGTTAACGTTTCTGACTCATCCTGTGTGACGTGAAGCTCTGTGTTGCGTGCAGGAGGCTTATTTCCGTTACATGGCGGAGAACCCGACAGCCGGGCTGATCCAGGAGGAAGAAGAGGAGAACGTGGACTATGACAGCGATGGGAACCCCATCGCTACTACCACTAAAAAGATCATCATGCCACTTCCTCTTATTGACCACTCTGAGGTAAGGCTGCTACAAGGAAAAGTATAATACAACTCCTAAGAGAACATTAGAACTAACATCTAGTCTAATAGGCTGTAAATAATCTCAATCAGAGTAGAGCATCTGAGGCCAGTTTCAATTAAATTTATATCAGTTTGAATACAGGTAAACCTTCTCTTTGTATTCTGTTGCAATATTTGCACACCTGCCACACATTTTGCCTGCTTTTTTTGTCTCGTCTCTCTTCTTTTTCTTTTTTTTTTTGCTTGAAAGATGCACCGATACAGAGCTTTATAGGGTTATCCAATAGATTTTACAGGATTATACAGTATAAGGTTGTGGGGGGAAAAAACCTATCCAGTTAAAATATGAAGGCAGGGAGACCGCTACATATTAAAGGCTGTAAAACTTCCATTATCATGTATCAAAGAGATGAATGAGATTTTGTGACCGTCTCGTAGATCGACTACGCTCCTTTTGAGAAGAACTTTTACAACGAGCACGAAGAGCTCAACAGCTTGACTGGATCACAAGTGGTAGAGCTGAGACACAAGCTCAACCTGAGGGTTAGTGCATTTCACATAAAAACTGCTCTCCGTTATCTACGCTATGTCTCTCGTCTCTCTTTCTTTCTACATTATGTGAAATGTGACTCGCTGTGTTTTTTTGACGCGCAGGTATCCGGCGCCGCTCCTCCTAAGCCCTGCACCAGTTTTGCTCATTTCGGCTTTGACGAGCAGCTCATGAACCAGATCCGCAAGTCCGAGTACACGCAGCCAACGCCCATCCAGTGCCAGGTGACCCACGGAATAACTGTCATTAGGTGTTAGCTATAAGTTAAACGGCATAACTCGTACAGCTTACTCTTCTTCACATAGACTAAATTCTTTAGGCCATTATGAAGCCTTCCTCATGAAAGGTATAAAGTCTAGGCTGAGAGGCTGAAAGGCTGTGTTTCTTGGTCAGGGTGTCCCTATAGCCCTGAGCGGCAGAGACATCATCGGCATCGCCAAAACGGGCAGCGGCAAGACGGCCGCCTTCATCTGGCCAATGCTGGTGCACATCATGGACCAGAAAGATCTGGAGCAGGGAGAGGGACCCATTTCTGTGATCGTCTGCCCCACCAGAGAGCTCTGTCAGCAGGTCATATTTGTTAAAACGTTTGTCACTGGAGCTGGTTTAGCATTAAGCAGTACACACTTGCAAATCCAGAAGGCAAATCCAAGTATATAAAACGTGCTTAGTCTCCCACTGATGCATGTATTTTTGTTTCATAATAAATTAATGATATGGTAGAATAAAGGATGCAGTCGCGGGTGCCGTAGTGACACCATATGAGCAATGACGATGACTCGGTGCACATACGATGTGTGTCTGATTAGAGCTCATCATTTTCTCAGTGCGGATGACTGACTGTGTTTGCGTGTGTAGATCCATGCGGAGTGTAAGCGCTTTGGGAAGGCTTATGGCCTGCGCTCGGTGGCTGTGTACGGAGGAGGCAGCATGTGGGAGCAAGCCAAGGCTCTACAGGAAGGGGCTGAGATTGTGGTTTGCACTCCGGTAAGAGCCGTCCGTCGCCACCTAGCAGCATTCGTGCATTTTGTATTGTGTGATCAGCAATCAAGGGTCTTAAGGTCTCGTAGGTTCATGTGTTCTTTTAATTAGGCTGCATAATAACAACTAAATAGTAATAGGCAGACTGATCTGTACCTATACGGAATGTGTTTTGTTTTTATCACCACTCATTTTCTGATGTGTGACACACAATCACACACACACACAGGGTCGCCTGATAGATCACGTGAAGAAGAAGGCGACTTCCCTGCAGAGAGTGACCTACCTGGTGTTTGATGAGGCTGATCGTATGTTTGATATGGGCTTTGGTAAGTCCAAACATTCCTGCTCCTTCTATTAGCTTTAGTTATACATTTCCATAATCGGTTTGTCCCGATTCCTATGTTCAAATTCTGATTTGCATTTGCTTTCCAGAGTATCAGGTGAGATCCATCGCCAGCCACGTAAGACCGGACAGACAGAGTAAGTGCCTCTGTCGTACAATAACACTTAAATTTATACATTTGGAAGATGCTTTTATGCAAAGACGGGCCAGGAAAAGATGAGGCACAGAAATGGCTTTAACAAAACCCAAGTGTTCAGAGACACAACGTTCCTGCACGATTCTGCAAACATCCCTTACAGAACAGATATTTAAGTAATCTTACTGTTAATATATGTCAATTTTGTTTCGCAATAATAGCAAATATGTGTCTCAGAATGAGCATGCGCATGTTAGAGCTGCTTTATAATCGCTAAAGTTAATAATATTTCTTTCTTGCACATTGTAATCCTGTTTCTATGGAAAAAATCTGAACCTTGTTCAAAAAAACCTGCACCTAATTCACATAACCTAAGTGTTAATAAATATTAAATGCTGAATATAAACACAGTTAAACCTCAGTTAGTAAATAAGCTATGACAGTGTCCAGTTTTGAGCCTATCTTGTTTGCTTTTCTCTGTCTCACTCTGAGAAATTGAGCTTTTTTTTTCTTTTTTTATTTTCATTGACTTTTAATCATTTTTTAAATGATTATTTTTTTTTACAAGAATCGTCCATCCTGATTGTTTTATTCCGTCAGTTCCACAGCAAATGGTCAACAATTGCTTTTTTTTTTTTTTTAAATGATTAAGGAACAGCATGTAAGTTTTATCTGTTTATAGTTACATTTAATGTTGTGGAACACCTGCAAAACAAGTTAGACCCATGTTATCACTTATAGCAGCTATAAACAGCCGTTCCATCACTGGCCTCTTTATTTTTTGCTGTACAAATCCCTTTGAATTAGTTATTACCATGGAAATGACAACATATTAGAACAAGCGTGTCTCTGAACAGACACTAGAGACTCCTTTCATAAATGATAAATGTTTCCTTCTAGAAACCATGTCACCATGTAAATTATGCGGTTTTCCTTTAGTAAATAACACATTTTTGATTGTTTATTTTGCCTTAGATTATGTGAATCGTTGTTGTACTAATCCCTTTGAATTAGTTATTGCCATGGAAATGATGGTCTGTGGTAGCTGAGTGGTTAAGAGCTGGCTAGTGATCGGAAGGTCGTGAGTTCAAATCCCAGCACTGCCAAGCTGCCACTGCTGGGCCCTTGAGCAAGGCCCTTA
>JAQQZR010000008.1:2374266-2398613 GCA_030068235.1 Notoglanidium macrostoma
AATCTCCATCAGTCGGTCGGTGGCACCTTTATTAGCCACTGACACGCACGTGCCTGCTTTGCATGTCATGCACTCAGACTCCCATGCATCGCGACCGAGACGAAAGCACGGGGATTATTTTTGTAAATCGTCGATGAATTTACAACGGCGATTTGGCATTTTTGCACTGCAGATATCGAACGTCGCGTGCTTGTTGTACCCAAGGAAACCGGTGCTGATGGCAGTGATTGGTGCTCCTTGCGGTGCTGGCCAATTTTTTTTTTTTTAGGTTCAGACGAACAACCAATGACTGAGAATGTGCAGGGAGATATCGGGGAGATATTCGAAGCTCAAAACTGCTACCTCGCTCAACCCCCCCCTGCTCACTTATCTTTTGGATCCACTAGCGCGAGTGGAAGTGAATAGGCGTGTATGAGAGTAACTAGTTTATGGGAGATGCCCTTGACGTGACGAATGTTTAGGCAGCTGAAAATCCCGGACAATTCTAAAACCCCGGCCGGACGCAATTTCCAGGTCTCGAAAAGAGGACTTGTCCGGGGAAAAGAGGACGTCTGGGCACCCTACTATTGAATCTACTGGATGTTAAGATGTATGGCATTGTTGAGCACAATGACAAAACTGTATCTGTAACATGAAACTGAGTTCGTGGATCCACCCTGTGACTCGGATCTGCTCTAAAATTTAATGGGTTCTTCCTTGGCCCATGCTACACCCTGCCACCAAGTTTCAAGAAAGGTAGGTTTTGTGCAGTTCTGCTTACAAATGGCACAGCAAGTGCACCGAGAACATAACCTCCTTGGTGGAGGTAATAACAATAAAGTTTTTTTTAGTTTCCATTTCATTATGTAATCCATATTTCTTATGTAGTATATTATCATTTCAATTCAAAATGACCTTTTACTAAGAGCAATTGCCTACTTACAAAGGACACCTCATATGACGTTCTCCATCAATGGGTTTAACCTGCAAAAAAAAAAAAGGGCGCCTTTTTCAAAGTGGGCGTGACGCATGGGCGGAGTTAAAGCAACCCAACCAATGGCAGTGAACATTCTTCTGAATAATAAAGAGCTGGGAAAAAAACACCCAGGCACGCTTTAAAAGCATTCAGAAGGAGGAAGCGGTGGGGGCAAAATCTATTTAAGCATCCAAAGCGGTTCAATAGTATCATAGCTGCTTCAGTTTTAATTCACATAATAGGTACAGACAAACGGAGGGAATATACGAAATCAGGTGTAGCTCTTGGTGCATCTTTTTTGTTTTTAATTGCAACATCGATAAGGATATACACAGATGGTGAGTCCCTAACAATCCGTTTCTCGGCAGGCGGCGAATTTATTTGCGTGTGCCAAACGGCGTCTTCCTCCCTTCCCGAGTGCACTCGACAGAATGGCGTGCACGCGATACCTAGTGCACTCTGTTTCTCTGTAAACGCGATTTGGACTACAGCCAGCGTGTAGTTGTGTGTTTTTTTTCTATTGTGATGAGGTGTTTTGCCGTCTGCAGGCTATTATGCTAACCACAGCGAGTTTGCTTAGTACAGATTTATTTATAATTTTATTTATTTATTATTATGGTGTTGCTGACGACTGAAATGAGAAATGTATTAGCTCTACGGTGCAGTTGTGTTTTAATAACCTCCCCATTTCCAAAGCCTTCATCTCAGTACTGTATTATTTAGGTTTAAAAAAAAACAAAAACAAACAAAAAAAACAACCAATAGTAATAAGTAAATACGGTATCTTAGCAACACAAGAACATGTAAATGTTACATCCGGTTTCAGCTTCACTATAAAAGTTGTATTTCGACGGTCGTATTGTTTTCCGATTTATTTTAATAAGCTATCTGACTTGGGTTTTTTTTCCATCACGCAGTGTTTATAAATGATATTTTTGCGGTCTGTGCAAGAAAATGGATGGAAATCGATTTTTAATTTCACCCTTTCATGCAGGAATTATTTATGAGCATATCCATCTTATTGAGATGTTTTAATGCCTTAACATTGTCCGTGTGTAGGAATATCATCAGGTAAATAGGATAAAACGTTATCAAATAAACAAAGTAAGTAAGTAAATACATATTTCTAGTGTTTTTTGCGAACAAAAAGATGTTTCATCATTCATATCATTTTTGTAAATATACGCAAAAAATTAAATGATTAAAAAAATGCAATTAGAAAGTAATGTGTATATACAACACGTTGCAAAAGTCTCAGGCACCTTAATCGTTTATAGATGTTTATTTTATGAATTCTGCACTTTTTGAGTCGGAACTAATTTCAAAACATTGCTTTATTTAGATTTCTAAACACTACTTTTTAAAAAAAAAAAAAAACAACAAAAAAAAACAACAACATGTATTGGAACAATGTTTTTTTGTTAGAAAAGAAAGCAACATATTATGTTTGAGACCATTTTTCAGACCAAAAAAAAAACCAATGACATAATTAAGGGTTATTTTTACAAAAAAGAAAAAAAAAAAAAAGCAGCAAATGTGACGGTCTCCAGAAGGACTGTGACTGTTCAACTGTTGCTTGAAGGCCACATGAGTACCACAAGTGAAAACTGGAGGGAAAAGTATCTAGGAGAAGAACGTGATCTAAAACCGTATCATCCCTTTTCTCGATAATGTCTCAATTTTATGTTTAATTTAAAATCTAAATGGGTGTTTCAGAACCCTCTGTGCTTTCCACTTCCTGTTAGGGACACCAGTGTAATAGTTTATCTAGAGCCAGTGGTGACTTGGCAGTGCCTGGATTTGATGTCATGTCCGTTTCAATAAGTAGGCTAGATATAATCTCTAAACCGAAACCACGGCACCTCCGTAGTTTATCATAGATCCTCCCTTAGCTACCTAGACATGCAGGGTGAGGGGAAATTTTATTCAATGCATGGTGCCAAATTGGAGAGGGACAAATAATATTGTAATAATATAATAAGACTTGGAAAAATGTTGTGAAATCATGATTTGAAAGTGTTTGAGTACTAAGAGGAGATAAAGTGAGCTCAATTAAACAACCAAAACAAAAATATTGTACTTGATCATTTATTAACCGAGGAAACTGATCCAATATTACATATCTGTGAGTGACAAAAGTATGTGAACCTTGTGTAATTTGAAGGTGAAATTAGTCAGGTGTTGCCAGTCAATGAGATGACAATCATGTCATCCTGTTTTATTTAAAGAACGGGGATCTATCAAAGTCGGATCTTCGTAACACTTCATTAACACAACACTTAATTGTGGAAGTGTATCATGGCATGACCAAAGTTGTTGTGGCTGGAAAAGGTTTGTACTCCACCAATGCACAGTCAGACAGATTTGGGAAATTCAAGCTAATTTTAACCTTCTCCGGGAGTGGTCCACCAACAAAGATCACTCCGGGAGCAATGCATGCGATAGTCCACAAGGTCTCAAAGGCCTTGTCCACAAGGTAATTAAAGGCCTCTCTCACATTTGCTAATGTTCATGAATCCACCATCAGGTGAACACTGAACAGCAATGGTGTGCATGACCGTGTTGCAAGGAGAAAGCCGCTGATCTCCAAAAGAACATTTCTGCTTGTCTACAGTTTAAAGATCACATGGACTAGAACAATTTTGAGGCTGGGTGAGAGCAAATTAGAACTTTTTGGTTTCAATGAAGTGTTCCTTTTGGAGAAATTCCAGCATAAGAACCTTATCCCATCTGTGAAACGTGGAGGTGGTAGTATCATGGTCTGGACCTGTTTTTTCTAGCATCTGGGCTAGGACAGCTTGCTATCTTTGATGGAACAATGAATTCTGAATTATTCTAGCAAATTCTAAATCGCCTCTGTCCATGAACTGAATCTCAAGAAAGTGGGTCATGCAGCAAGACAACCCTAAGTACACAAGTCATTCTACTATATAATGGTTAAAGAAGAATAAAGTTAATGGTTTTGAATGGCCAAGTCAAAGTCCTGACCTTAATCCAATAGAAATGTCATGCGAGCAGTTTGTGAGAGAACCCACCGACATCCGCGATCACGTGACCTTGTCTCCAACAGCGAGGAGATGAGCGCAGCAAGGTCGAATTAAAACAGACCAAATGCCACATATGTGAGCGAACACACCCTTAGTAATTTGGTCTCAGGTGACCAGGGACGAAAGGAAGACAAATGGCCCGTATGTAAATCCGATCCCATCCGAATAGGGTTGTAGACATGGGCCGTGTTTAAAGAGGGGCGTACTGTAGCAGGAGGGTTTAGCGAATCGCAGAATTTCTCATTTTTTCAAGTCTCCTGCATGTCCAGGACATCCTGAGGGTCATTAAGGCATGTGCTCTAATGAGCGTGTAGCGAGAGAGGAAGCAGCTCAGAGCGGAGTTTATTACGGCCTGCAGCGTCAGTGGGATGTTTGCAATGGCGCCGAGGTCTCTGCAGCTTTTCTGTCACCTGAGCCAATAAATCTTCAGCTCTTTGCGGGTGAAACCGATGGATGCTATTCATCCAAGGCGCTCTATCTTAAAGGTTACTTGTCATGTCGATTTGACTCGCTAGATGATTCGGTGCAGATTCCTTCAGCCTGCTGTCTGCGTCAATTAGGCCAGCTGTCCTCTTTGATTTAAACCTGGATGGGATCTTATGTTCGAATAAATGTCCTCGCAAAATCTGTTTCTAGATTAAAAATAAAAAAACATGTATTCGGGCATTTTGAAACTGGAAAAAACTGGCATAAACAAATTGACTCTGTATAGAGAGCTGGGTTTTGTTGTAAGTGGGAGGCTGACATTTTTTATGCAGGCAAATATTTCATCTTTCCTTTTTTTCCCAAATACAAATCCAAGCACAGTGCTTGCACAAATAACTGCTGCGTGATGTGTATATATAGTATAGCATATACGTTGGGTGTTTTTGGGTGAAAAAAATATTTCCTTGGCATATACTGCTTGTAGTGCATATACATTTTTAAATCCTTCCGTCTCTGCATATGCTTAAAATCCTGGGTGGCTTATTCTGAAGCATTCAGCATGTCTTTGATTTTCATGCCTGTGCACGTGTCCCGCGTGTATACTTAGGTATCACGCATCATAACCTTTATAATGGAGTATCTCAATCTATAGCCTTCTCTCTTTTGGCTATTCTTGGAGCTCTGTACTAATGAAATTATGCCAGCTAGGACTCTCGAGGAGCGGGAGCAGTCTGATAATGGCATCACTTTTTTTTTTTTCTTTTTCCCCCTCTCCTGAAAATCCCCTTATATGGATGGAGAGGGAAAGATGGCGCTCACACTATATACTTAAATAGAAAGTTCTACTGAATCACCAGGCTGGACCCTGTGGATTTGTTTATCTGCACTCCTCATAAGGCTGCAATCTTCAAGAAAAATGGCACGAGGAAGGACGAGTTTACATTTTTAGTCTGACACTGTGAACTTTGAAATTGTTGCTTTTCGTATCGTGTGAATTTTTTTTTTTTTAAATCGAGGATTATATTTTTGTACATTTTTATTTGGATGCAAACAGAAAAACCCAGTTTTTCACTTGAAGGTCCGTTATGTAGGATGTAGGGGGATCTATTAGCAGAAATGGAATATAATGTTCATAAGCATGTTTTCATGAGTGAATAATTACCTGTAGTTACATTTATAATAAGCCTCGAATGAGCCCTTTATATGTAGGGAGCGGGGCCACGTCTGCAGAGCCGCCATGTTGCGCCGCTACAGTAGCCCGGAACAGACGAACCTTTAGAGAGCGCCTTCCACGTTTCATATTTTTACAAGTGGCACCGTGAATCCAGAAGTAAGCACTGGAAGGAAGACAAGGAAGAAGAAAGAAGAGGAATCGTTGTTTGCTGGTGCGGGCAGCACGGATTTTGAAAAATGGATGATCATTTGTATTATTTAGCACAGAAGACGCAAGGGAGCGTGAATGTAAGCACATGGAAGTATGCTACACGCATCTGACGGGCGCTGTACGTGCTAATGCACGCTTGTAAAGGGAGGGGTATGGGAGGGGCATTCAGATGGTTGAATCCTACATAGTGGACCTTTTAAATGCTCGAGTCTGACGTTTGATAACATGATTATTGGAACGTTGTACATTCGTCTCTAATTTAACATTTTTGGGGATACTATTCCTTGCATTTTGGGTTCCTTTGGTACCATTTGTGAAAGATTACTCAAATTCCGACGACACCGTTTTGGATTTGAATTCTGCATTTGTATAGTACTTGCTCATCCATCGCACTACAGTCAAGCTAATAGCTACACTTTTTTTTTTCAGCTAGCATATTCAAAGTACTACATTTTAAGAGCAAATCTCCATCATACGTAAGGAATACAACACTTGCTGGTGTGTGGCTATAGGAAGATGATCGTGCAGAATTTCTGCATGAACTCTGAAATGAAATGGGTTTTCTGAAATGAAATAATTTATACTTGCGTTTAATGTTGTAAAACCTCCACAAAATTAGTTCCTGTTATCACTTGGCAGCCACAAACCGTCGTTTCCTCACTAGCTTCTGTTTCTCTCTCTCTCTCTCTCTCTCTCTCTCGCTCTCTCTCTTGATGTTGCGAAGACGAAAGAATGCTTGCCATATAACTGTGAAACCTCATAACTCAAATTCCTGTAGATGTTCTCCAGGAAAAGGGTGGAAAACTTGAAGCAACAGCTTTATCCGCGAGTCTTCTTAAGTCTTCTTTCATAAAAGTTACGTAAACATGAACGTCTCCTTACAGAATGCTTTTCCGTGCCAACACCTGTACGTTTTCTTTTTTTCTTTTTTTTAAATCTGCCATACAAGTGTGAATTAGTTGTTTGGTACAGAATCGCTAACGTGTCAGAAGGAACTCCGGGATTTGCCCTGCGGACGGAACTACTGGCAGAGCTGCCTTTGTAGAAAATTAATCAACAACCTCTGACCAGTCGGAATTGAGAATGTAACCGCAATAAAGGTTGATGATTAGCCCATTCTGATTTAATCCCATATCAGTCGTTAGTTCAAGGGGAAAAGGGTTCATCAGATTTGTCATGGGAATCAGTTTGAACTTGAACAGGTTCGTTAACGTTTTGTTCATTTCCTTGAACGTTTAGGTATTCAGGACAAAATGTTCAGTGTCCAGCTGCAAGCGCGCCTTCTCGTCCGGAAATATTAATAGTAACAATTCAAGTGCTGGAAATATAAACCAGTTCCAAGATGGAACTAAATGCAAGCAGTTATCTAACAGTTATCTGGCAGTATTTTCAAGAGTGTGGATTCAAAATGAACTGTCTATAAATAACGCATGGGATGTTCAGTTGCAGCTTATTGCATGCCATGCTTTAAAACCTTGCCAGGCCCTAGGCGGCTGTTCTCGCAGGCATTCGGAATATAAATGGATGTTGCATTCCATAGAAGGGCTCCAGACCAGAGGAAACTTGTTGCCTCGAGTCTGCGTGCATCGCACATAGCCTGATTGTGTAATCCTTTCTTTCTTTTTTTTTTTGCGATAAGATCAGGAGCGTGGATATTGCTGCCGGCAGTGTTTCTGCGTACCGGCTGACTCAAGTTTCATCACGGAGTTTCAACACGTCCGAATTCCGGGGCTGGCTTTCTTTCGTTTTAGATCCGATGTTCTCTTTAGGCTTGATTACCATGCTCTCTGGAACACCGCAGCACTTGCTCAATTCTATACGTTGCAGACTTGAGTATCAGGTGGTAGAATCCAGTATATACAGGTTGAAAACACCCAACCGGCATCATAGGAATGTTGTAGATTGCAAAATGTGTGGTGTTCAAATCCCTGTGGTGTTCACTTAAGTTCTGTCGAGAAGTGAAAGTCTGTTTTGTTTTATAATCCTTCGTACTTCTGGTGTTGCTTCGCATCAGGGGGCATCTAACGGATTTCGGGTGATGTGGAGAGTGTGTTCACTGTGTACGCTTTGCAACAAACTGCACTGAACCAAATGAACATTGTTCCATGAGAATTTATACTTCAAAATGCATAAACAAAATGATCTCTTGCGGTGCTGTGAAGCGTTATGTTTAAACAAAGCGCTACACCAAATGAAAACTTGTTTTGCGAAAAACGTCTCCGGTTAAACCTACTTGTCCACACGCACATGAAATGTGCGAAATATCGTATATGCCTGACACTCCGGATTTCTCTCAGGTTGGATTTTTACGATTACATTCAACTGACTATTTAAGCCATAAGATCTCGTGCTCTGTTCACTGACGCGTCGCAAGCCATGCATGTGAACATAAATAAATGTATTTTCTCATTTAAAAAAGCTATAACCTCACACAGCAACATTACTCACCAAGGAAAAATACAACTGAGCATCCTTAGCTCATTTCTACTTTCTCATTTCCAATACAACAGCGAAAAGAAATGGAGTCCTGTTATGGTATGGTATTCCTGTTGTAGAACGCTGAACTTGGGTTATAGCAGTAAGACACAATCAGACATGAGGTCTTTCCCATTTTACCTCTGACTGTTAATTAAACCTCACCATATCAACAATTTGAAGTTTTTCAGATCTCCTTAATATTTAGACTTGGATTACATGGAGCATCCACTATACAAGTCCTTGTGTATGTTGTTACTATAGAAACGATAATGTTTTTAGAAGAAAGGCATTAATATAACCCTATGATTTGCATTGCAGCCCAAATTACTCTCTGATTTGCTGTTATAGGAAGTGAAGTTTGTTCGTTCCTGCTCAAATTGTTCATGTCTGGGAGTCAGCTGTGTGCTGCTTGGCTCATGGCTGTACTGTATTTTGTTACGTTTGTGGATTCAAAGGAAGCCGAACTAAAGCTACATTCACACATGCAAAATTTGTAATACAAATCAATCCGGCCTGCTCGTTTGCATACAGGAGCGGATTTGACGATGACTCGTTTGGCCAGTTTTCTTAAGCCGGTTTCGGTCTGTGGTGTATATTCGTTCCACACTTGAGCAGATTTGGACCAAAACTGTGGCTCAGCGGCATTATTTTTTTCCCCCGACACAGTATCTCGATTGCTTCCCCTGACCCGTCGGAGTTTCAAGACCTCGTGTCTGATTTCTGAGGTAATTGTAGCCGTGTGAAGTGTGGGAACTGGTTGGTTTGCAAGTGTCAGCACTGAGAAACCTGCTGGCGTTACTCGTCTGGTCACTACGTTTGTTTCTCACTTTTGTTTAGAATTTGAAGCTCACACCATCTAACTGCAGGCCGTGCCAAAACCGCTAAAAAAAACCGTGCTGGTGGACTGGATGGCGCTCCCTTTGGGAGAGAGGTTGACCCTATTGCCCCTGTCACTCTCTCTGGGTCACCCCTTAACCTTTCTTCCATTATCCTGTCTGCTTGGCTTTATAAAGATCCTTGGGGGAGAAGGCAGATGATGGGGTTTGTAAGGCTAATGGATTAGAGGATCTTTCCCAGCCTTGAAAATCAATAGTGGGAGGAGATGAAGAGGGAAAACATGCATGCAAATCTCTGAGATCCTGAAGGCTGCCATCCGAGTACTAACCAGCCCTCACCTAGCTTAGATCCCGAGATCAGACGGGATGGGGTGAGTTGTATTATGGCACCTGGTATTCCCAGGCAGTCTGTGTTGTTGGAGAGGCTCCACTATCCGAGATGAGGTCATCTCTCAGTGGTAGCTGGTCTGGGTTTTAAATGTCGCAGCTTTGACAAGCTGCCGGGAAAGTGAGCGAAATACGAGAAGCGAGACGCCAAGTTTGGTGTTGCGCCTGATTGAATCCAAACAGTTCTTAAAATAGCAGTGCTTAAAACACAAAGCTAGCACTGTGCAAATACATTGCTAATTCCACTTCATAAGTGCTTAAAGGGACAGTGTAGTGAATGAAGCTTGGTTCTTTAGGTTTTGCGCTGGAGCTACAAGGCTAATGTAGTTATCAAGCAGTGGAAGCCTAATATAGCCTCCAGTTTAGCATCATGACTTGCCTCCGTGTTTAGTGTAGCGTATCGATTTGCCAGTGTGGTGTCTGACACTTTTACTTAAGAGCTACACTATTCCGCTTTATGCACTGTAATCTATTAGCATAGATGATATGTACACGCGCATGAAGGTCGGTGAATCAACAGAATAAAAAGGGGAGAAACAACGTTCTGGGTGAATTTTAAAAATGACCCTGCTTGCAATGAGAATATTAAACTTTTGTTTAGGACCTTTTCGTTATTAAGTACTTGATACCAAATCCTCATTTACTAAGTATATAAGTAAATTTGTAAAATAAATGAATGAAGCGAGAGTCATGGCTGTACCTGCCGTCCCACTCATAACTCGCCACGCGAGCGCATTTATCAAAAGCAATTTTCACCCACAAGTGATTTAATCTGTGAGGTAATTATTTAGCTAAAATTGTAATGCCTCAAAAAAAAATCAAGGCACCTAAAGAATCGTGAATTCTAGTGATTTGTGACACCGAACGAATATGGATTCTTAATCCACGGTCATCCTTGAAGAATCCAGACTCCTAAAGAAAAGTGATTCTTCAAGAATTGTGACCTGTAAAGAATCCGGATTCTTAAAGTAAAAGTAAAAGTATGGTAATTCTGGAAGACTCGCGATTCCTAAGGATTTGTGATGCCTAAAGAATTGTGATTTTATAAAGAATAATCGTAATTTATAACAAATCGTGATCTCTAAAGAATCGTGATGCTTACAAAGTCATGGTTTCTGCACATGAAGTGCATTTGCGGATCAAAATCGCCTTGGTGGATGGACTTCACATGGGATGAAGGCAACGTTGTGTATGTTTAATTTTTGGCTGAGCTGTTCCTTTAAGGACCGATGGCAGCTCTTGCAGCTTGCTAAAGACCTAAAGAGGATGCTTTTAACATTTCTGGTATTTTGACATGGTGTTGTGAAACGTACAGATAGAGGAACTGCTAATCTGTTTCATCGATCTGCTGTGTGAGGTTTTAGTGCAGTAGTGTATACGTTAGGCGTTCCGTCATCCGACTGCTCATTTTGGGGTCTCCAGGGATGACAGATGGGGCTCCTCTGTCATAAAGCACACCGCAGGAAGAGTGATGCGTCACTGTGACTTCCTGAAACTGCCTCCATGGTTCAGCAGTATCACTAGCTCGTGTGTGTGTGTGTGTGTGTGTGTGTGTGTGTGTGTGTGTGTGTGTGTGTGTGTGTGTGTGGTCACATTATGTACAAATAAGGCAAAAAAAAAGGGACAGATGGCACCAGACAAAATAGAGCCCTCCACAAATGCTGAGTGGCTGCATGTTCGTCTCCCTCATCTCATCTCTCTTCCTCATAATGCTGTTTCGTGTTTACTCAAATGCTTACTACCACTCCTTTTGTTGTTTTCACAAGGTTTTAGCGTGATAAAAATCTTCCTTTGAGTTTCCGGTCTCGTTTTATTGCAGTAGACTCGTGCTATAAAGCGGGCCGCATCCTGCCCGGCACTGCTCTTTTTAAAACTTTCTTGTCCCCTTTACCTCTATGTGAATTGTTTATGAAGGAGGTACACGGAACCTCAAAGGATGGCCAATGCGAATGTAATGAAGGTCAGCTATTAAGCTATGAAAAATCATTCATTCCATTCATTCATTTGGAGGAAAAGGATTAACTTGGTAAGAAATAAATCTCGACAGACATTCTGTTTATAGTTAAAATAACAATAAATGCTGCAGAGTTGATTATTTCATCATGTCCTAGAGTGGTTTATTCCTTTTACACCACAGAAAGTAGTTGCATTTCATTTTTACTGAGACAAGTCACTTCCTCTGTTTTTCTCTCTCTCTCTCTCGTTAGTAAGAGAAAAGCTGCAGCTTGTCATGTTACTGAGAAACTGTAAAGCAGAAACTCCTCTGTCGTGAAGACTTGAACAGTTTGAAAAACTTAGTTACAGCTTTACGCCTGACTGTTACAAAGTGCTGACGCTGGAGGCTCCTTGTATAAGAAATATAAGAGAACTGAAAATGTCACCATATTTAACGATTAGCCTGTATGTCTTTGTATACTTCGAATATTTTAAATAACGGCACATTTTTAATCCCTTTAGTATTCGGCTTATATGAAGCGTCTATTATACGCGTCCCTGTGACGGGTCCGTATAGAAAGGATAGCGTTTTAGAGGAAGCGCGTTAACGTAAACCTGTAATTTGTATCCAGCACTATTGTCAAAGCGGCTGTTAACGAAAATTAATCGGCACCACCTGACCAATCGCAACCAGATTGTGGTTCGTCGACTTCTTAAATCAGTTTCAGCAAGTCCTTTTTGGGGAAGAGACCCCATGTGAACAGCCACTTCTCAAGGTCAGGAAGGAGTAGGAAGTGGGTTGAAGCACGTTGAGCAGTAGCACACGCACACCCAGCAGTTGTATGTAGAGATGACGGGTGTGTTCGTGTCACCGTGTGAGAAACGAGTGCATGCGACACTTGCATGAGAAGACTTGGTGCTGTGCTGGAGTATTAACTCGGTCGTTTCCCTTCTAAACAAGGAAGTGGTTTGTCTGTGAAAGTCTGTGGCAGTTACTTTACAAAGTGACTGACCGTCAATGTAGTAATATGACTTTGAGGCAGTGTGTTCCGTCAGAATTATTAAATGTAGTTGCTCAACAATGACCAGATGTTTGGTGTTTTGCCTTGTGGCTACATGGCTAATATGGCTAAAATGAATAGAAGTCTATGGCCACCAGTTTACAGTGGAAACTTTCCTCAATGACAGAATTTCACCATCATATATAAAGTGTCCGAATAGGTTTTTAGTTAAATGGTAATCAAGTGACTCCAGATGGACTGACACTTTCCTTAGCTACTACTTTACTTACCAACCACTTTACCTTACCTTCTTCTTTACTTCCCAATTAATTTACCCTACCTACAACTTTACCTTAGCTACTACTTTACCTTACGTGCATTCTACTTTCCCTTAGCTACTACTTCACTTACCAACCTCTATACCTTAGCTGCTACTTTCCTTAGTAACGACTTAACTTAGTTTCTACTTTATTTACCTACTTCTTTACCCTAGCTACTAATTTACGTAACTATTACTTTCCGTAAATACTACTTTACTTAGCACTACGTTACTTGGTTACTACGTAACCTGGCTACATCTTTACTTGGCTATTACTTTATTTAGCTACTTACTACTTTACTTTATTTGCTTTATTTCAACTCGTGTGATTTTGGACCTTATTAACTTCAAGAGAGACAAAAAATTAGAGGCTGGTGAGGGAACAACTGTTTATAGCTGCTATAATGTCAGGACAGACTTGTCTGGAACTTGATTGCACCACACTGTTATTGACTGTTTTTCTAAGAGCACCGCATGAAATGTCCGGTTCCTTGCTGTATACCCAGACAAAGCCTGCTGCCCTGCGCTGAGGAATTAATCTTATATTTGTGCTTGTATATGGGTGTGTGTGTTTTGTGAGGGAGCTCTGGTAAGTTGATATATCTAGCGATTGTGTGAATAGTATCCATTTTCCTCACGAGGACCGTACGCTCTTTCGTCCTCTCTCTTTAACGGGGTTAAGAGGCCTGTGTGCATCCAGTGTAAACCGAACTCTGCGCTTAGGAAAATGAGGCCTGGGTGTGGGGGAGTGTTTTGCTGTAGGTTTGTGGCTTTCCTACCACCAAAACTCCCCGTCATGTAGCACTCGGTGTCCTGGATTACCACCACCCTGCACATTTTACTCTGCAAACATCAAACTCTACCGTGTGAAGAGAGGTGGTGCTCCAGGACCAGGACTGAGAAACGGAGCACTAAATCGTGAGCGTGTACGTCAGGTGTAATAATGTAGCTGTGCATTTTGTCCTTCAGCGGCCTCGGACTAAGCTGGCACAACTAATCTCACTTTTTAATACTATTCAGATTTTCATCATAATTTCTTCTTTAAAGATTGTCAAAGATCCAGGTTGGTTTGTACCCTTGTGAGGACCAAATGTCAGATTTTACTATCCATGTGAGGACAATTTTGGATGGTCGTCACAGTGATTTTAAGGGTTTTGTAAACAAAAATAAGAAAACGTGAAGGAGCCAAAACATTTCCTTATTATTACTGAGGTTAGGGTTAGGTTTAGGTGGAGCATTAATTAGCTGCATTAATCATTATATCAATGGGCTGTCCTCACAAAGATAGTAAAACCAGTGTGTGTATACACAAAAAAAAAACGCCCATACATGGATGGAGAAAAGCAGAGCGGAAGAAGGAGAGTGTAACATGAGCAGGTCTATGTGTGCACAGCTCAGTGTGCAATATGGGCCCTGAGTGAGAGAACAGAAATTATGGGATGGCATTGTTTTGGATTTTGTTGCCAGGGACAACCAGATAATTGACATCTTGCATTAATTCTCCATTTTTGTTTGTTTCCAGGACAACTTAAGCCCCTCAGAAGAGAAGCCTGTCCAGCGCTCCAAGGTCTGTGTGTCTGTGTGTCCTCCTACTACCATATTTATGCTGTATCTCCCATTCTTGTCTGTCCGTCTGTATTTACTTCGCTTCTGTTTGGCACATTATCTGTTATCTGCAGATTCTCACTACTGTGTTTGCGTGTGTTTCAGTCTTTGAGCTTTAAGACACAGAGAGAGACCTGCGCGTCCTGCGAGAAGACCGTGTATCCGATGGAGAGACTGGTGGCCAACAACCTGATCTTCCATATGACATGCTTCTGCTGCAAGCACTGCAACACCAAGCTCAGGTAAACCTTGATTTAAATTTGAAAGCAATATTTTGTGCGTTTGCACGCTCTGACCTCTCTCTTTCTTTCTCTCCGTCGCCCCCCCCCCTCTTTCTCTCTGCAGTCTGGGCACGTACGCAGCGCTGCAAGGCGAGTTTTACTGCAAACCGCACTTCCAGCAGCTGTTCAAGAGCAAAGGGAACTACGACGAGGGCTTCGGACGCAAGCAGCACAAAGAGCTCTGGGCCTCCAAAGATGCGGAGAGCATCACCAAATCACCGTAACGACCTCGCCATCCTCCTCTCCTACTGATCTGCAGCGCTTTCTTGCCCCTCACCGACTGAATCTGATGAGCTGCCTGCTCTGCCCCACACACACACGCGCATACACACACGCATACATGCACACATCAGTACACACTCATGCGCGAACCACAAACACCATGTGGCAGGCATTTCACATCTCTTCTAGAGCATTTTTACAACTTCTGCCCTTGAGCTTTTAGTAAATGATTTAAAAAATATTTTTATTCTTTTTTTTTTTTTTTTTTTTTGCCTGAAAGGTTTCATCCACAGAAATTAACTCACTGATTGTGACCAAAACCCCAAATTGAAAGGGGAGGTGTTTTGTTTTCTTGTTTTTAAAGTTATCTTGTATCTCTAAAAAAAATTCTTTTTTTTTTTTTCTTCTCTTTTTTTTTTTTTCTTCTTTTTGTCAGGTAAACATGCTGGCACATGAAAGGTCCTTTAACTGAACCACATACACCAATACAAAGTTTCAGGATGTACACTCAGGTAGCGATTCTGGGGTGTGTGATCCATTTCTTCTATCTGTTTTGTTTTAGTAGAGAGACTTAGGCATCCACTTTGCCTTTTTCTGTCTTTCTTTCTATTTTTTTTTATATCAGCAGGGTATTATATCTGTGAAAATACAGGGTATACGGTACTGTATGCATCTCTGCTGAACATGGCTCAAAAGATGTTCCTTTTTTTTTTTTTTTTTTTTATTTGTCATATGCGCACATGATAAATCTGAAACTAAAATGAGAAACTAGATTTATTCTTACAGAAAAATACACAATCTTAGTGTGTAAATCTAGGTTCTTGTTTTTTTTTTTTTTTTTCTTTGATACAATAAAAACATAAGTCCTAAAGGATGCTTTCACACCTATTAGTTCGTTTTACCAAGACTGAAACGAAGTGAAATCTGTACTTTTTGGTTTGGTTTAGTGCATGGAACAAAACGGTGTGCATGATCATACGCACACAGGTGTATAATCTAAATAACATATGTGATTATCTTAACTTTCTCGCTGCATTCGAACCAGCAGCCTGAGCCCACCTTGTTCAAGCACGGTCGGACCTGAGTGTAATTACTGTTTTCACCTGCCTGAAGAACTGCAATGAGACAGAAAACCCACCGGGGTTCCATCCGAACAGACTAAACTAAAACAGATGTAAAGGCACCCCAAGGGACTTCTGTGTGGTTCACTTCATTCACTATAGCACTTGATAAATCTTGCTCAGCTCTTTTAAAACCCAGTTTTCACTTGTATTGTCAAGTTTCCTGACCTTATGACTGTATTCCCAAAACAAAAAAAAAAAGTTATTGAGCCTGTAGTGTTTTTACTGCTTTTAGTAATTGTCCTCTGTTTTACTTAATAGGCATCAGACAGTTCATCACTTACGATTGTAACTGTAATGTAAATCTCTGCTCCATTTTCTGCACGGTCCGTGATCTGTACATAACTTCACTTCATAACACGATGAATGTACTGTAGTTTGCCGATTTGCTGAGCAAAGTCACTGGGTTGTATTAAATTTGCAGTGAATTTGGTCTTTGTGAACTACTGTCGCAGCGTGTCGCACCGTTACCCTTCGCCACTTCCTGTCGTCACATTGTTCTGTCTGCTTCCTGTGAGCTGCTTTGTGGCTTTGACGGAACTCACTCGGGTCTTCTTTAGCACGAGCTTGTGACTGCTCACTGTCGCTCAGGAATGTGCACGGGTCTTAACGATCAGACTGTTTTGTCCATCGTTCTCCTCTCCATGCTGTCCGTGCTCCAAGGGCCACGTAAGCTTCCTTGGTGTGCTCAGGAGGTCAGATCATGTATGACCTTCATGTGTATATGACCACACAATGTCCTGTTATTTCATTTAGTCAGTTAAAATCACACCTCGTTTCACGAATGTGGCTGAAATGGAGAGGCTTATTTTTCTGAGGCTCAAATTATTTCCAGTGTTTGTGTTGTGATTAAATTTACTGTCCGCAATCCAGTAACTCGTAAGCACCTGTAACATACCAGTCTAACATTTCACCTTGCTATGTAAGCGTAGGTCTGCCATCCCGAGGCACTTTCCTGACATCATACAATCACCAATAACCATGTTGAAGGGAGTTTACAGCGTCTCCCAGTACTATCTTGAGTTCAGGGTCTTGGCATTTGGAGGGAGTTACTATCTTGTGTTCAGGCCCTGGTGTATGGAGAGTTTACAGTATCTCCCAGTACTATCTCATGTTCAGGGTCTTTAAGTTTGGAGGACATTTATAATATCTCCTAGTACTTTCTTGTATTCAGGGTCATGACGTTTAGAGGCAATTTGCAACAGCTACCAGTATGATCTTATGTTTTCTCTCCCGGTACTATCTTGTGTTCATGGTCTTGGCATGTAGAGGAAATTTGCAATATCTCCCTGTACGGTCTCATGTTTACAGCCCTGGTCGTTGAAGAGAATTTACAACGTCTCCCAATACAGGGCCCTGGCCTTATAGTAGCAATGACCGAAAACCCCATCTGGTGGTGATGGAGGACATGGCAAATCAGCTTTAAGAACAAGAGAGTAACTTTTCTATTTCAGTTTCTATCTGCATGTTTTATCTGATAATCAGCTTTGATGTTTTGTAGTCAAGCCAGTCGTGACATTTCTTGGTTTTTAATTGCTTTTCTTGGAAAGTACTTACAAAGCTATTGAGAGGCTGAGCAAATGCCTCTTACCACTTGAATTCCACAGAAACCCCGTTCTTGTCGCACATGTTTAAGATTACTGTGAAACTGAAGGCGCTGTGAGTTTTAAAATGTATCAAAAGCTCTTGCTGTGAGGCGAAACAATATTTTCTTAAGTGTTAAAATAAAAATGAAATGATAAAACCTGTATCCATTTCAAATCTTTACCCAAAGCTTCCTCCTCCGAGGGTTCACGTTTCTATCTGCGTTTTTGGCCCTAATGTTTATTTCAAATGCAGAGTTCATATTTTCACAGGGCTATAAGGTACAAATCATACAATATCAAAGTGTCTGTATCAAAGTGTCTGGTTTTACCTCTTTCTGTTTTCAGTGAAAGGGGGTATAAAATGTTGTCTGTTGCCTGAACGTAGTTGTGTCTGTGGATGTTACTTTAGATGTATGCCTTATTTAAAGTAGTCCTAAAAGCATTTTAAATGTATATGATGGTCAGCATGTGCTGTGTGAGTGGGGATGTGTGTGTTCTGTGTTTTCAACTTCAGATTGGTGGCCTGAACATGGTGGCCTTAAAATGGCAGGAAGTTAAGTCCCTCCCTTTGTGCATCTCCATTATTCTCAGTGTCTGTTCAGGTCTTGATTCCGTTTTGTCATGCGCTTAACAGAACACACCTGAAGTCTTGAGAACCGTTTGTGGTTTTTTTTTTTCTTTAAAAAAAAAAAAAGAAGCATTTTAAAATGCCATTATAAACTGTGAGGTCTTTCTATTTCCCCTTTCTCCATCGTGCTGTACTCCCTTTCTTTCTCTTTTTTTAATTTCTCATTTTTGTACATGCTTTTAAAGAAAATAAATAAAAAAAACATGCTGGTGTTGATTTATGATTCGTCTGGTTGTTGTTGTTATTATTATTGATCAGAAGTATTTAGGACCGACTAAATTTGACATGCCTGTACCTTTTTAGGTTATATGCCTGAGAGTCAAGTTAGCAAATACATTTAAATGTATTTATTCAGCAGACACTTAATCTAAAATTATTTCTATGTGATTGGGGTTTGTCCAACCCAAACATCAAGCTCAGCAGTTAAATGTTATTATTGTTATTATCAAGATTGGTTGCTGATGTCAATTTTTAGAAAATGTTTCAAGCTTATAACAGTTGCAAAGTTAGTGTTTCAGTTGCTCTGTGATAAGGAAATGAGAGGCGGATGAACAATGGCAGAAGAAAGAATTAATTGCATATTTATAATATCGTAATACCCCCACTTTGGTGCACTACTTATGCTTGTCCACTGAGTGGCGCCATGTCATAAAAATATATATAACACTGACCACTCCAAGAAGAAAATAAGATCTTTCTTTTTTTTTTTTGTGAAGACCAAGAGCTGAACTGGTCCCATTTTGATAAGTTGGTTAAAGTTTGCAGATTAAATGAAGTCAAACACCTAATTAAATGTTTGTTAATTGAGACCCTGCGTGTGATAGTATCTTAATTACTAAAGATTATGATTATAATAAAACTCCCATGTATGGTGCCTGTGTCAGCCCTAAGGCTTACAGCTGCTGTAGGCAATGTCAGCAGTCCTACCACAACCTTTCTCCAAAGAAATGGTGTAACAGTGGTCGAAGACTGAAGACTGCAATCAGTTGATGCAACATTATCCTTACTTATTTTGTAAAAATATTTTTTGTGTCCACCTGCCTGTGACGACTATACATACAGCTGATTTTGACTCTATTGCAAAAATACCATGTCATTCTAAAAGCTTGAAGGAACCATAGCATGGAGCATAGTTTGCTAAGTGACTTCAGAAACACTGTATTTGTGGACATCTGACCATTACACTCATATGTGCTTGTTATTGTTAACATCGCATTCCAAAATTAGCCCCGCTTTGCTGTTATAATAAGTTCCACTCTTAAGGGAGGGTTTTCTCTAGATTTTGGAGTGTACCTGTGGGGTTTTGTGTTCAGTCAGCCACAAGAGCATTAGTGCGATCAGGCACTGATGTCAGGTGAGGAGGTCTGGGCTGCACTTGGTGATCCAGTTCATCCCAAAGGTGTTCAGTGGGGTTGAGGTCAGGCCTCTGTGCAGGACACTCATGATCTTCCACTCCTACCTTGGCGAACCATAGTCTTCATGGCGGTCACTTTGAGCACAGCGGCATTGTCACGCTAGAACAGGTTTGAGCCTCTTAGTACCAGTGAAGGGAAATCTTAATACTACAGCATACAAAGACATCCTATACAATTGTGTTTCTAACTTTGTGGCAAGAGTTTGGGGTGTGATGGGTTTGTCTATCCAGACTACTTTTTTGCTGCAATTGTTCTGCTTGTTTTCAAGATATTTATTTAGTTTTTTGCATGCGTGGGTTTCCTCCGGGTGCTCCGGTTTCCTCCCAGGGTCCAAAGACATGCAGATTAGGTCAACCGGCTACTCTAAATTGTCCATAGGTGTGAATGCGAGCGTGTGCGGCCCTGTGGTAGACTGGCGACCTGCCCAGGTTGTACCCCGCCTCTCGCCCGAAGATGCTGGGATTGGCTCCAGCTTCCCTGCGACCCAGACGGATAAAGCGCTATAGATAATGGATGGATGGAATGCTAGGATCAGACAACACGATATTTTTGTCTTCCACGATGGTCACATACATGCAGAAGGAACGTTGTAGGATTATGTCGCGCTACAAGGCCCGTCCAATGTC
Source organism: Notoglanidium macrostoma (assembly GCA_030068235.1). Lineage (NCBI taxonomy): Eukaryota > Metazoa > Chordata > Actinopteri > Siluriformes > Auchenoglanididae > Notoglanidium > Notoglanidium macrostoma. The sequence continues at coordinate 2,394,519 of JAQQZR010000008.1, forward strand.
CACAGTGTTCATATTTGGGCTGGAAATTTGTCTAGACTAAAATTTGGGATCAAATTTGTGTATTCGCTCTTTTTACTGTACTGAATGCACACACGTGCTCACGGGTTAATGCTAGCTAGAACGGTTCCCACGGTTGTTCGAATTTCCTATCAAAATGCTTTGTTTATTTAGACGCAGGTTTTCCAGCTTTTAGCTACAGACTAGCCTGTTTTTAAAAAGTTTAATTGCAAAGATTTAAACCTTCCAATCTGGCAACCCCAGTGGATAGTGTGCACTAGCACGCGGATGGGAACACGGCCGCAGAGAGAAGTCGCGCGCCCCGGCTCGTACCCAGTGTTGCTTGTCTTCCACTGCTAGATTAGTTCAGCTGTCATGTTACAAGACACGGATATGAGGTTTATTAACCGGGTGCGTTTCTGCTGGCCTGCACGGACCGTCAGACTCTGAGCACGAGCCTCTTTTTTTTTTTTTCTCCACTTACTTCAGGATTCAAAAACTTTTCTCTCGTTAAAGGAAGGGAACAGCACACGGGTTCCGGTGGACACCGAACTGAACTTTTCCCCTTCTTCTTCGGATTCATTCTGGATTTCGGTGTTTGCAATCAAGTTAGAAATGTGCCTTTGCTATTAAAAATTTTTTTTAAACAAGGTTGACGGATAGTTTGTAGCCTAAATAAAAACGTGACGCTGTGGAGCTACAGGTTAGGCTCTCGAGCTTTGTAGCGCGCGGCGCTTGTTTAAAAAAAGACAAAAGTTTGAATAATAACGAAATTAACGGGCAATCTTAGCGCGAGACCGTTTCGTCGCCATTTTTTTTTTTTTTTTTTTTTTTTGGTCAGGAAACATAAAGTTGTGCGCGAGCCCTTTCTTAAAAAGTTAAGCTGAAGTGACTCATGAAAGTTAATCATTTTTTTGGATGAAAAGTGAAACCAAGCCTCCGTTTCAAAGCATACCGAGCCGACAAAGTGAGGAGGAGGAAGAGGAGGAGGAGGAGGAGGGAAAAATCTGCAAAGTTAGCAGAAAAAAGGAGGCATCAAAATCACGGAAATCGCTGTGCCCCCTCCTCTCTTACGCTTTTAAATGGATTTCATAAAGGCAACCCGCTTACTGTTGCACCTTTCGGACTAACAGCCGCCGCCATAACACGCCGAAATAAACGTGAATATTTCCCCATACCCTTGCAGAGAGACTGGTTTACTCAGTCAGAGCTAGGATGAAAAGGCGCCGGAGGCTTCTCCATGTTTTTCTGGACTCGACAGAGAAATTCCATCACTGTCGCATCATGATATGACAGCGAGGTTTTGCTGTTAAAAATTATAAACTTTCTAATACCTGGGACCTCTTAAACAATGGCAGGAGCAGCTTTTTTCCTCGCTAACGGAAAGGCTGGACTTTTCCTGTCGGCATCACTGAAGTAACTGTAGCGTTTTCTTCTTGTTAGACTTATTACACAAATACTTCGGTCTGCGCATGCGCGAAGAGAGGTCACGTGTCGGGCGCCCGCGAGTTTCAGGTGAGAAGCAAGGTTTAGGCGATGCTGCTCATTCTATTACTAATAAAGTGCACTTGATATTAGTAATATCGGTAGTGTTATCAACACTGCCGTGGTGTAATCTGAAAAGGGAAATGTCATTTCTTTTCCAGAATTATATTAACAATACTTCTTGTTTGCCGTTATAACAAAATAATAATGGTCATCACTCCGTGGCCCTGTTATCACAGATGTCACAAATGCGTGATCCTCATTTCTGAAAATGCGTAAAAGCCATGACTACGTGATTTCAGCTCAATTTTCACACAGATTTGTTGAGGCCAACAGATTTCCAACATCGGGCCCGGATGCGTACGGTCGGGAAGGTTGAACAGGTCTTGTAGTGTGACGTGATTGAAAAACTGCGATATGACATCTGGGCCGGCTCACAACACCGCGACGGAAAGTCTAGCATGTCAGAATTCTTTGTATTTTTTCATCTAGTTTGACAAGTCCTCCGACGTGTCCCTTGACATTCCTTCCGTAGCCGTGATCGACAACCTCCTCCCTGACGACACTCAAGGACACGAATGATGATTGGTAAAGTAAAGTCGCCAGTTTCCCAACCATGTCCTGACCTGTTGACCAGACAAAAATATTGTGTAGCCAGTGAAAAAGCATGAAATAAACCGAGTATGTCCAGTTACCTAGCGTAGTTACCTATTCATGTACGGCCTGTGTCTTTTGATACGGGGCTGCTGTGTTTGGCCATTGTATATCTTTTGTACTTCTTGTGCAATATCTGTGCTTGCTGATGAAATTATTCTCTCAAGGGACATCGCAGTACATCTGCACATGCGCTAGAGTGATTAATGAAAGTGCAAGTTGTTAACATTTCCACTGAATGTTGAGCAGGCAACTTCTTAAAAAAAAAAAAAAAAAAAAATTTAGGCCAAACGCTCGATTATATATGCCTATATGCTCTCCGTCCGTATTTCACCACTGCTATGTGCACGTCTGAAGGTAACCAAAATGATGAAGCTAGGGGTTTACGCAATAGTATAATTCTATTATTATACATTTATTCATTTGGCAGACGCTTTTATCCAAATGGACTTCCAGTTGACTTGAGTGTTACGGGCATTGCTCATTGACACAACAGTAGCTACATTTAGGTGGACAGAATCCATTAGTAATTGGATTCAAGCTTGATCAGAATGAACTTTGCCATGTGAACAGCTCAGTCGGAATGAGAATTAAATTTAAAGATGCGGTATAGGCCTCTTGATGGGAAAATATTAACCATTTGAATGTTCGATCTGATTGCCTTCTGCACCTGTAACCTTCAGTGCGTGTTCAGTACGCTTCGTTCAGTGATGACGTTGCGACTTTTTATGGGCAGGAGGAACATGGAGGGATATGGTAATAAAAAACGGGTACTCTTGGTCGCTGGTACTCGTGGGACATATATCTGATCACTTTCATGTAAATGGTCCGATTGGAATGAATTCATTCTGAATGTAAAAAAAGTGTGCATATAAACCCAGCTAGTGACAGCTTGGGGGTGAGATTCAAACTCACAACCTTCTGATCAGTAGGCCAGAGTGCTAAATCACTAAGCCACCACTCCCTTGTCTATTACATTGAAAAATGATATCACAGTACCCTTTTCAAGGCGTATCTGTGCGTTCAAATCGTATTATTTGCAACTTGTGGACTCATGACACTCTGAACATTCAATATGGACTTTAGTCCGGCATTCACGCTAGCAAGTGATAAAAAGTCAGGTGATTGTTCATTTTCTTTGCATGTGCATGACACTGGAGCCTTGATTTCAGCAGCAAGCAATATGATTCGAGATTTTCTCAACTTTATGCAATTAGGAATGACATGCTAAAGAGAAAAATCCAAACAACTGGCTCAAATGATTCGTAGGACCAATGGAATAGTGTGTGTGAGGTGCGACATTTTTTCATTTTCCCACTCAAAATGTTCCAACCTGCTTTATTTTCTATGCATTACAAATTACTTATAACTGTAATTTTTATACGATCTCATGTTAAATGTATATAGAGACATTAGAGAGCAAAATAAAGCTTGGAAGGAAGTATCAGTGATTATTGGTGTCTCTGGTCAATTGTAAGTTCTGTATTTAATCATATTTAAAAATCATTTAGATTTTTAAGCTAAGAGTGTATTATAGACATCTAGAGACAACATGATTTTATCTGAGCTACTCGTTCATGTATAAAATCAGAATTGTCTACAAGCATGTACGGAAATTATATCAGTAGGTCTGATTTGTAGTCGGTATTGAATTGGCGCTTCCCTAGTTAGAAATGTAGAGAATTGCAAACACTAGTGTTACTTCAGACTTGAAAAGTTGGAGGAACCTCACCAACCTTGACTCCAAAATCCAAGATGGCTGCTCCAATGCATCAACAGTTGACAGCTGTAGTAATACACAGTTTACACTGCACAGCAATTGTTTTGAAAAGTCTTGCTTCCTGAAAAGTTGTTGCTGGTTGTCACGGGTACCTACTGGGTGTGCACAAATATAGTTTTGGTTTTACTGCATCATGTAGGAACTCTGAGAAATAGACATTTATATGTTTACTGACAATA
>JAQQZR010000008.1:2405504-2419192 GCA_030068235.1 Notoglanidium macrostoma
TGATCAGCACCCGAAAATCTATAAGAAACACCCAACAGTGTTCAAGAAGCAAAAACTTTGTTGTGCAGTGTTATTAGCACTTCTGTCTTATTTGTGTTTCAATAAGTCATACACACAACGCTGTTCAATTTCTATCTGCGGACAAATCACTATGGTGTTTGTATGCACAAACTATAGCGTAATGCGTTGGTATCAACAGTGGCTAACAGTGGCTAACCTGGCAAGAACTGGTATTGCTAATGGCTAACCTGACTAGAGCAAACCCCACTTCCTGGTTTTCCAACTTGTACTAGAACGTGGTCAACTCAGGTGTGCCATCATTCCCATATCCGACTTTCAAGGTGAATGGAACTCAGCATTGAAATGGTGTGGTTTTGTGCAGTCATTACATTCTTTGTTCAGCTTAATTTAGAATTAGGAACTCAGAATCACGCCGCTTTTGACCTTGTAGTTGCGTCCCAAGTCCAAAATGGGAATAAGAAACAATGCAAGATTGTCATTTGTTAGCAACAATCTAGCCAGCTAACTGTGATGAGTGATCTATATTCAGCTCCCGAAGCCAACTGTACCTTTTCCAGTCATGTGTTGGAAATTACAAGTTATGAGTTTTAGTTGAATGGAGCATTATAACATGGAAAATAAGAGTTAGTTGTGCTGGATTTTCTGAATACCAGAGAACTTCTTAGTTTTTTCCTTCACAGGTTTGAAAAGCTGATTTTATTTGTAGCCAAACCAAACCAGACCAGGTGTGATCTCAGGCTGTAAAGGGGGTGCTCTCAGGAAGAAAAAAAAGAAGGAAAAAAAAGAAAAAACAAACCACAGCTTCTAATGAAACCAAGTGATGTTTCTATATTTAGACTATTTAGCAGAATTCAAAGCACGACTGAATTAAGAAAATGTCTTTGAAGGCCTTGTGGATGTAGACGTGTTTACTCTTCTAAGCAAGAGGTTGATGTCACGACTTGCTTACTAACGCCGCTTGTACAAATAAAAATCGACTGTTCATTCAGAGACCGACTGCATTCCTGGAACAGACTGAAAGCCAAAGCTTTTAAGTGAAAGGCTGAAAAAAGGGCAATGAAAAAAAAAGATCAATTCATCCCATGATTACAGATACATTATTGCAGGACTCCGTCCATTTATTTTCAAAGTGGCTTTTGCCCGTGATGGTGTGTCATTTTGTCAAATATGAGTTAATTGTGAGTGTAGGTCATGTTTATACCACCTGCTGGTCCTCTCTGCAACCCAGCTCGGCTTTCTGCGTAATAAGCCATCTGTTTTAGAGCAGCCTGTAACCTTTTCCTGGTGTGTAGCAGGAGTGATGATTTGAACCAGTCACCTTGGTGAGCATCAGCAGACATTCGAGTGAGCAGTTAAGAAAAACACATTTCAATTGTGACATTCTAGCTAGAGGAAGGGGACACAAGCGAACCAGGGTTGTCGCAGATTTTACACATTCCTACAAAAAGGCGATGAAGACCAGCAGTAGTGTCGCGAAAGGTTTTTTTCAATGCGAAGTAGCTAAATCATGCTCAAAAAGTTTCTAGAAACTGACACATGACATCATAGACTGAGTTGCGTGTTCATTAAATCATCATGATCATTTTCATTTCAAAACATCACATGGTGTAGGACCATTTTCTGAAGCCACTTTGGTCACGGCAACATAAACCGACCACTTTTTACATATTCACATTCAAGCACTATTATTTCTATCGAGACTGGACAAAACGAAGCAGTGGTGGTGCGGAGTTGGGAAATATACATGAATGTAACGGGTACGGATGGAATAAATCACTTTTACTAATGTAAGTATTGCCAAGAAAAGAATTTTAAACAAAGTGTGTGGCTGGGACAATCAGTGGTGATCAGTGATTGATGGTTGTGAACAATGATCATTGATTAGTCATGGGGAAGAATGGTGATCAGTGGTTGAGAATCGTGACTATCAGTGATTGGTGATTAGGAGCAATGGTGATTAGAGATAGGTGGTTGGGATCAGTGTTGACCAGTTTTTGGTGGTTGGTAACAATGGTGCTCAGTGATTGGTGGCTGGGAACACTGGCTGTCAGTCATTGGTTTATGGAAACAATGGCTATCAGTGATTTGTTGTTGGGATCAGTGGTGATCAGTGATTCGTGGTTGGGAACAATGGTCAGTGATTGGCAGTTAGGAACAATGATTATCATTGATTTATGGCTGCGATCAATGATGATTAGTAACGAACCTGCTCTCTCAACTTGTATAACCAGCAGTTGTGAAGTGTGCAGGAGAGCCATATAAGTGTAGGACAGTTACTAACTTCCTAACAGTGGAGTTGCTGCTAGGCAGTTTTAAAGGAATAAAATATTTGGGGACTGAAATTTCACCAATTTTAGCAACAGAATCGCTAGGTTTAGCGAGAGAGAGAAGCAAATGGATTTCTGTGTAGAGTGAGATGAGAGAAAGCCTGTCCCAATCAGGAGGGAACATCAAAGACCACAAATGTAGTAATTGCACAATGTAGTGTGACGTTTATCTTTTGACAGAACAACACCTCTGGTTAGTTCCTCCTGTCAGCGATATTTTCCCCCTTATAAATTCTGTTACTTTCTTTTATTTGGCATTCTATTTAATTAGTATGTAAAACCATTTTTTCGTTTTGATTGTCGAATCATTGTATTTAGCTCGATAACTGGATCACATGACGGTAGTGTAGAGCAGACAGCCTTGGTCACTATGACTTGTTTTTACGCTGGAGTGAAAATTTTTAAGATAAATAAGATTTAATCTGTGTTTAGCTCGAACTGCTATCCCTGCTGATATGGCTTTGTGTGCATCAAAAAAGCCCAGATATTAATCTAAACGTTTATACATTTAATGGTTTCTATTCATAAAAAGTAGGAAAATGATCTATGTAAATATAAATGTAACATTACTGGCGATTGCTCATCGTTTTGGTTTGGTTTAAATGAACCTTCCCTTGAAGTATCTTCTAATTGTTTTCATTTACATTGGCAGTGTGTTAGCACCTGGTATAAACTTATCACTCAGTTTGTGATACCGTCTCTGTCCATATATTACATTCTTATTAGCTTGACTGGAATGAAGAACCAAGCTAAAAGGATAAAGATTCAGAGATAAAAACAGACTCCGACTCCCCTTTAACCTAAAGCTACAGTGCGTATGATTTAAAAAAAAAAACCCATGATGTTATTTGATTAAGGGGCAGAAATATCCCTGGCAATCCTGTAAGACTTCACAGTTAGGACTGTGTCAGGGGCTATCCCTGTGAAATCTGTGCATGAAATATGTCATCATATGCCAGCTCAGAACTTACCAAAACAAATGTCAAAAGTCATCACACCCCAACTACAACCATGAAAAAAAGTCTGACTATACAGTTTCAGGCAGGGTGATCTAACTCTAGATCAGGCAGAGAGAGTAACAGTGTGAATCCAAGCATGAGTCCAGAACAGATGGAGTTTACCTTTTTTCTTGTTGAACAGGTAAGGCATTTATTAGGTTTCGATTTTGTTGGGAAACATGTAAATGATAGTTAGCTGATATATCAGTCACTGTGGAGTCAGCCTGAGTATTTTGTGCTCACCTCTATGTGTATATTTATTGGTCTCTATTTTACCTAGCGTTCCTTTGCTTCTTAAAGGTCCACTAGGTAGGATTTTGAGGGTATCTGTTAGCAGAAATGTCGTGTATATTCCATAACATACTTATGGAATTCATAAGTCTGTTTTCATTAGTGTATAATTAAACTGTAAACTACAAATTGTTGTGTTTTAATAAGCTTAGCATGAGCCCTGCGGTGGTTAGTACTTGCGCCTCACAGCAAGAAGGTCCTGGGTTCGATCCCAGGGTGCCTTTCTGTGTGGAGTTTGCATGTTCTCCCCGTGCATGCGTGGGTTTCTTCCGGGTGCTCCGGTTTCCTCCCACAGTCCAAAGACATGCAGATTAGGTCTACTGGCTAAATTGTCCATAGGCTGTGAATGCGAGGTTGTTTGTCTGTGTTGGGGCAAATCCCAAATGCTTAAAAATGGAGGCTGATATTATTTGGCATGGAAAAAGCAAGGGAGTGTGAATGTATGTAATTGGAATTACACTATGAGCACCTGACTGCCACCGTATAATCTAATACACGCTTGAAAAGGCAGGGGATAACGAAGGGGCATTCAGGTGGATGAATCCTACACAGTAGACCTAAAGGTTCCTAACGTGTAAGGTTGGTGAAAAATGTGTATGTAGTGTTCAGAAGGTTCTGTGGTTTGTTATTTTTAGGGTCCCCATATATAATGGGATTTTTTTGTAAGAGTGGGAAGTAAGTCTAAGACCGCAAGAAGCATTAAACCGATGGGAACCTGACAAACTACTATTTGAAGAGGACTTTACTTACTCAAGTTGTCACACATTCTGCAATAAGGGAAATACATTGTGTTGACAGCCATGTTGCAACATTGATGATTACACTGAATTTGAGAAAAACATGGTTATTGACCAGTTACCACCAAGCCTCAGAGTTCTAACAAAGTAAAGTACATGGTAGGTCAAGCAGTGGTAGGTCAGTGGTCATTTTGTGTCCTTGTTACCAGATGGTTGTGAGTTCAACTTGCCAGTAAGTCAATGTTAGGCTATTCAACAGAGTCCTTAACTGTGAGCTTCTCACCTCTGTGCTTGGATTTGATTCTACCTCACTCATGAGTCACTTTGCAACGCCTCTGCCAAATGACTACATGCGACATGAATGCCTCTTTTGCAGTTCCAACATTTTTAAGATGAATTCCAACACAAGCCAGCGCTGGATTAAAGGCCTAAAAGGTTTCTCTCAGACAGTAACGACAGGAATAAATCGGACATGCTGCTTATGTTTGTGGTCTGTGGTTGGACCGGAGAGCAGAAAGTATGCAGCTGGGAAAAAAAGGACAGGAATCAAAGGAAGTAATGTAATGAGTGTTTTAGAAAAGAGCAGAGCAGTTTATAAAAGTCACATCAGTAGTGAGATACTTGTGTGTTTGTAGTTCTACCCACGGAGACAAAACACACTTTGCTCATCGCTAACACCGTCAACGTTGAGGTTAAACTCCAGAGGTCTGCTACTTGGAAGGCATAATTTTTGGGGCAGATGACGCTATTTATGCATAGCCATCTGCACTATATGCGTTGGGAAGTTCAGATTACATACATTTGTTTACCATTAGTCCACATGGGTGGCATATTTTTCTTCGATCTGGTACCCTGTCAGTAAGGTAAAGATCGTAAAGTGGTCAAGCAAACATCTCCATTTCTATGAGCACTGACAATACAGACAGTGCTACCAATTCAGCACCTTATGGGAAGACTGTAATCAGTCCAGATAGCACACATGACTCCTAATAGCATACTAGCATCCTCCTGAGCATGGCTGGAAACTTAGGCTGAGCTAACCACGGGAATTTTCCATTTGTCAGAAAACGGATGTGTTTTGCCTGGGTGTTGTGGGCAGAAAAGAATGACTAGGAACATGATTTTGTGTCAGAAAAAAAAGCTGAAAAAAAAAAAATAATAACTACGATTAGGCAGCTACATAATAAGTGCTTGAATTGGTTAACTACTTATCAACTTACCAGCCACCTCACAATCGCCAGTGAACTCTTCCATCTTTTACTGGTACCATTATGCCATATGAATCAAAGGAAGTAGCAGAAATAATTTGTGCCTCTGGCGAGTGTAAGAAACTACACTATATGGCCAAAACTATGTGGACACCTGAGCATCACAGCTATATGTAGCTGGAAGCACACAATTGTACAGGATGCCTTTATGTGCTGTAGCGTTACAGTCTCCCTTCACTCGAACCTTCTAGCACGACAACGCCCCTGTGCACAAAGGGCTCCATGAAGAGATTGGAGTGGAAGAACTCGAGTGTCATGTACAGAGCCTTGACCTCAACCCTACTGAACACCTGCACCCCAGACCTTCTCACCCAACACCAATGCCTGACATCACTAATGCTCTTGTGGCTGAATGAACACAAGTCCCCATCTAGTGGAAAGCCTTGCCAGAAGATGGAGGTTATCATCACAGCATAATGGGACTGCACAAACTTTTGGCCATATAGTGGGCTGTAGGCTATACATTTTGTCTACTACCGTTTCTCATCGACGTTAAAACTTAGTCTCTTGCTAATGTGTTCGCAAGCTTAGGCACCATTCCTCTATAGTCCATCCAGTTTTTCCCCAACAGGTCCCAAAGCAATCCAACCATTAGCAGTGATGCTCTTTTAGCTTGTTTTTAATTTCAAATGATCAGTGTGTATATCAAGTCACACCAGAGTATGCTAACTTCCGCAATATCATTAGATGATGGCTCTCCAGGAAATACATCTGGACTCTGTGTTGTAACAAACACAGAGCAACGTACCTTATATTCCTTATGATGGTGTTTGGTTTTTCATACCTAAAGCTTGATGTCCATGCTGTTCAGTTTGTGAGAGTGTGGGCTTCACAGCTGCAGAGGTACTGAAACGTGACAGCATCTCTAAATGGCAAATATTTCCCACATAGTTTTCTCCAGGTGGATGAACAGTACCGCGCTTTCTCTGTGCCAGCAGAACTCACGTTTCTCACGGCGCATTTCCCTGCTCAGGCACCGATATGGAAAACCTAACACATGCACATGAAATGTTTTTACTTATTTGTTTATTTATTTATTTATTTATTACGTTCCTTCCATGTGCTGCATGTGTTTGAACCATATGACTCTGAGACTTGGTGGTTGACTAGAGTTTCATACCTTCAAGTGAAAATTTCACAACGCACTACAGCAGATGTGTGCGATTGGCACGGGCCGAGTTCGTTGGCAGCCATTCCTTCCGGAGACTTGACGTGCTGACTCATATGTCTTACAATGGATGAGACTGGGGCCAAGATTCAGGCTGCAATTTGGCTTATAGGCCATTCATTATGCTAGCAATCTGAAAATCAGGCTACAGAATCGTCTCACTTAATAATTAGTCTCAGGTCAAGAAAACATACTGGGGAGAAAAAAGAATTGCAAAAGCTCTTCAACCTTCTTTAATAATGATTGTGACGATGATGAAGTCATTTTGATGTAACGTGTTTTCAGCAGTAGAAGGTTATACAGACAAGTTTTTAGTGCAGTTGAGAAAATAAAGTTGCTGAATAGGGTTTAGGGGGAGTCCAAACGGAAAGGGTTGGGAACTTGTTCATGAATTGTAGCCAGACACAAAAGGAATGAGAACCACCGGATTAAGGAACTCGATTGGGCCAAAAATAATCGGATAGACAGTAATAGACGGAAACGTATCCATCTAATAAAAAAAGGTATCCGTCTAATCAAATGCCGCAACTAACCATGACGCTGTAAAAGCCGTATCCGTTATGCACCGTTTCCGCTTCCGTTAAATAGTCCATGTGGATCAGCAACAAAGTCATGTGCTGGCTAGATGGCTATTCAGTTTAAACACAGCATGTAAAAGTTGAGCAGAAAGCTTCTACTTATTTGTAGTTATGCCATAAATATTTGCCTCGAACCACATCCAGTTCTCCAGTGATGTCATTCAGACATGCTGATGTTGTTTAGGTCATGTTTAAACATGAACAGTGGAGCGTTATGGGGTGGCCATCTTAGACAACCAGAGTCGTGTACATATTCATTAAACAGTTTGTGTGCAACTGATGATGCGCTTTCGCTACGTGAAAACGATCTACATGAGGGTTGGATTTCGTTTACTGACTTTTCAGTGCAAACTGAAAAAAACACCCCCGTCGAGTTGATCCACTGCACTTGGAGTAAATTGAGAATTGTGGAGATTTATTTTCCATGGACGACGAGTTATGAAATCGATCATAGGCCTTTCAAGACGTCTAAACGCTGCGTGTTTTTCCTCGCAGGCTGTTAATGGGTGGTGTCAAAAGACCAAGTGTGTGAAGACTCCGTATCTGAATACAGAAGAGGACGCGCGCACACGCCGCAAAAATGAGTAAGTCCACTTAACTTGCATAACAAAGCTGAGGTAAAGGATCTAGTTAATGTTCAGCTATAGGTTGTTGAATGTACTCAGCGTGCAGGTGTGTGACCTTGCCTCTCCCTGCCTCTCTCAGCATTCTTCTGCATGAGGAATTCTGGGAAAAAAGAGAAAGGAGGTGAATCGGTGCAGTATTAAAGAAGCCTTGTAGCACTGGGAGTGCTGAGATTACACACACACACACACACACACACACACTTGCCTGCATAGTGTGCGCTCTTCCAAGCCGCAGGTTTGCACATGGTAGAGGAGGCTCCTCCGGTTCTCTGTCTCCGGAGGTGTGTGAAGTCCGTCCAAGCTACACAGTGGGACTATTTTCCTTCTCTGAGTGCGCAAAGCCAAGTCAGCTCACTCTCACACTTCAAACGCGAGAACCGAGATCTCAAAAACAGGGATCAAACATATCTGTCCTGCTCACAGGCTCTGTTACACTGGCACATGGCTCACTGTGTGTGCTTGCGTGTGTGTGTGTGTGTGTGTGTGTGTGTGTGTGTGTGTGTGTGTGTGTGTGTCTGCATGCTTAATTACAAGACGTCTTACTTAAAAATGAAAAGGGAGAAATTCTAATTGTTATACCTCGTTGCGACACGGACAACCGACACCAACCTCATCAGAGTAAGAAGGCGTGTCTAGACTTGACTGCCAGCCTTGGTCAAAAATTAACTTCACCACACAATTTATCATCACATACCTACTTATTTGAACTTTTCAGTACACATACACGAACACAAACTGTTAGCCATTTCTATTAAAAATGTCTGAAACATTGTTAGGTTTCATAGCAAGTCATGCTAGCTACCTAGCCAAATAGCAATTGCGCTAGTTACCGAGACAGCCATCCAGACAGCCAGCTATCAAAAGTTGCCCCAAATTGATTTGTTCGTCAGTGAACACACCCGGTAACATTAGCATGGATTATATACGTAGTTATTTAGTTTACAATGTGCTCGGAATAGCCATGTGTCCCAAATAATGAGTCTTAACTCTCCCTGGTGAGCTCACTGTCAGCTCATTCCCTGTTAGTCACATCCATCTGTCAGTGAATTTCCAGTTCATGTGGTTAATGTCCTTCCTAGATGCATCCATATTAATGAAACCTCTCCAGCTGAAACCGTTTAAGCTCTCCGGATAATAAAGAGCATTTTAGAAAGTGACCATATTCATCTGATCATTTCTACTGGAGAAGGGGGCGGGCCTAGTGACTTATTATAGTCATGTGATGTTAATATATAAATGAATACGTCAGTATTATTTTGGCCTCATTTCTAGAAATCATGATCGAACGGGAGCACGGCATTGTTATCCATAGTGAAACGTTATCGTTTCCGTAGTAAGAATGAATTCACAGGCAACCACAAATATAACTCTTAGCGGCCGAAACGTATGACACGCCTTTCTTTAATTGGTTCAAATGTAACTGCTGTGGCTTAAAAGAAGGGGAAGGAAAGTCACACAGACTCATCGCTGATTCTTTTTCTACAACAGCACATCCTTTAACCCGAGTGTTTTACTCCTGACGTAGAGAATATTGCGTTACGCAATCATTTGAACGTTTTAACAATTTGTCAAATAGCATTGAGGGTCAGACGTGTGCCTTTAAAGGTGCAATCTGGGTTGCTTAAAAGCATTCTTAAACATCTGGCGTTTTCATTGCAGTTGCGATTTTACCTCACATTTATATAAGAAATATAAATCGCTGCTTCAACTCCTGCCTGAGTAACAGAGGAGCTATTAGTCATTACAACAACAGTGCTCCTGCTAATAATACCCGCTCTCGCTTTTCCGTGTGTAGATGAGAGACAGGCGCTCCATTCCATAATGAAGGACCTGGTGGCGCTGCAGATGACCAGGCGGCAGCCCATGCCAGCTTACGACACGGCCAAAGCCAAGCCCGCTAACGCTGCTGGCACGGCTAACAGACAGGTAACGCACACACGGAAAGATGAAGACATCCGTGACCTCCGTCTGGGCCTGTAGTCACGCGGCTCTGTTTGTTTCCTCCAGGACGACGTCAGAATCAAGTTCGAGTTCGGCGGAGAGAGAAGGTGAGTGCGAGTAGCTAGAACTAGGGTATGTCGTATATTTGATTCGATTTTATTATACACACACGCACACGGAGAAGAGTCCAGATGACCTCTCGGAGTCCACGCACGCAGACGCTCAGACATTCCCTAGCTCAGCTCGCAGTCTGGAATTTGAGCGGAAAAGGAAAAGACTGTGGTTTGTTTATAGGTGCCAGGAGAAACCACAGCTATGCTAGGTGTGCAACTCTGCCGCAGCTCCTGAGTGTGTGTGTGTGTGTGTGTGTGTGTGTGTGTGTGTGTGTGTAGGATACTGATGTTCAGACGGCCTGTGAAGTTTGAAGATGTCCAGCAAAAGGTCATGACTGTCTTTGGGCAGCAGCTAGACCTGCACTATATGAACAACGAGGTACTGATCGAGTCTCACACACACACTCTTATACATTATGCTTTCTAGCATGGCAGATCATTCACAGGGACTTGTCTTGGTGTGTGTGTGTGTGTGTGTGTGTGTAGATGTCAATCCTGCTGCATGGCCAGGATGACTTGGACAAGGCTATTGACCTGCTGGATCGCAGCTCTAACATGAAGAGCATAAAGATCCTGCTGCTTACAGAAGAACACAGCAACGTGAGTGAAATATACACACACGAAAACAAAACGCACACAGTCGCGAGTGCGTAATGAGTGGTGTGTGTCCTACAGGTCTCGTCCCCGACTCATATCTCTGGGTGCAAGCAGGTTCGAGTCAAAGCCTCGCAGTCCATGGGGGATGTGAGCACGCCGTATCAGTCCTCAGAGACCAGGGGACGCCACCCGTCCACCAGTGAGCACTCGTACCCTAACACACACACACACACACTGTGATAACAGAATGAGAAGCTTGGCATGCGCAGCGTGCACAGGAAAATTAGTTTGAAAGACCCTGAGCATGCATGCGACATATAGGTTTCTAGGACATATTTAGCAGCCGCTGTTAGGAAGTGCAGGTAGACGATTGCGTCGCGAAACAGTGAATTATCGTGCTGATTTTAACGCTAAGTAATAAAAACGTGTAATATCACGTGTATGAAGTGGCGGCTTGTAAACTGGCCCGCGTTTACAGCAGAGCTCACGTAGACAGGCAGCTCACCATAACGAGGAAAGACTAACGAGGAATCAGGGGAACAGGAAGATGCTCGAGCTGCCTTGCATGACGCGACGGATGTCGTGTCATGGCGCTCTCTCTCTCTAATGCTTGGACGTGTTCTCTTTAGTATCGTAGGTTTCTTCCTCTCTTTCTCAGTATCACTCTTTCTTTTTCTGTCCCCCTCTCGCGCTCGCTCTCTGTCTGTTGTTCCTTTGACTTCCTTCGAGAGCAGTGGGTCCTCATCCTTTTCCTGTCCACCATCGCTTGCTGCTGCACAATGGCCCGCTGGCATCCGGCCAATCAGATTGTGAGACACTATAAACCGACCGAGCCAGTGGCTCTGGTTGTGTGTGTGTGTTTGTGAAGAAGGGGGGGAGGTTCTTTCTGCTTGCGAGGCGTGCAGAGAAGCAGGATTTCTTCGAGCTATTGCATCTGGAGGAGTTTGTTTATGTCTGCCTTCAGTCTAATGATTCAGAGGCTCTGGCATTTTAGTTCCACTCTGATCCCATCCCAGCAGATTTCTCACACAAGAGAGTGTATTTTCACGCCGAGGTAGACGGCTCTTACACTAAATGCAGGATCATTACATCATGCTATTTGGCTAGCATTTAAACATGGCCTTCAAGGTCAATACACTAAGGCGTACAAAGTGTCTCTTGTGTAGAGAAAGCGCAGGCTGGATTTCTTTCTGGGACGATATGTAAAACGTCAACTCGCACGAAACACAGTCCAACCAGGGACGAAAGATATCAGTAACGGTTTCAAGTACAAGCACACAACCACGAAACACGCTGTCGTTTGCCACGTCATTAACACGACGCAAGGATTACACCGTGTAGTATCATGGTGAACGATATGACAAAAATATATTATATCATACCATGATCCTCAAAGGCATTTTTATGATACGCAGTAGTGTTGCATTAAAAAAAAAAGCGTTCAATTCCAAATGTGCGTTCTATTTAGAAGTAATATTTTATTTATAAATAAATGGAAAGGAGGGAAAAAAAACAGTTGACAATTTTGTCCGTTAAGCACAGAATTTTAACGTCAAGTCAGCTGCTTCGTATCGGGAATTATTGTGAAAATATAAAAAGCTATAGAAATAGAAAATAATATCCATGACGTAATTTGCTGTGATCTCGATATCGGATCGTCGTATTGCTTAGCGCTATCACGTATTCGCAGCACAAATATTCAAAGCTTCAGAAGGCATTCAGGGATGAGACGCTTTACTTGATCTGTTAGTGATATATTCTACCTTTGGCCCGCCCACTCTCAGGTTCTCAGAATACTGGGCGGAGCTCTCCGCCTCCCGGCTACGTCCCGGAGCGGCAACAGCGAATCGCTCGCCAAGGATCCTACACCAGCATTAACAGCGAGGGAGAGTTTATACCCGAGACCAGCGACCAGTGTGTGAGTGGCCAGGCGTACACTCACCCACACTTGAATCTATAATTCCTTGTCTTCCTTATTAGTTTTATTCTCGGCTGCAGATTCTTTCTCAGTGCACTTCATGGTTAATTAAAAAAATTGAACTGAGAATTGTTTTCACCTTAAATTAAGAACATGGTGTTTTATCTTCAGGTGCTGGATCCCTGGAGCAGTGCGGAAAACTCCATATCCGGGAGCTGCCAGTCACTCGACAGCAACTCGGAAAGGTGTCCCAAACATCAATGGGGATTCCATCATCGTGTTACATTTATATGCCTTTTAACTGAGAAAAGCTGAAGTGGAAAAGTTGCTAAATCGATACAAAGTGCATTTGTTATTATTATTTATCGTTTATTTCCCTTCCTCTCACAGCCCGTCACTTCGGAAGTCCCGCATGCACAGAGCCAGAAGTTATCCCGATAACCGGCAGGATTGTGCAGGTTTGTCTGAAGACGTTTGTCGTGGCTTCCTTTAAAGGGAAGTTCATATCAGATGTTCAGGCTCCAGATTTAGCTCCACCTTCCCCTTCTACCCAACCCTTATGATCGCACTTGCCGGAACCATTCCATAAAATACAAAGCGCCATGTTATTAGTGCCAAATTATTATTTCCATATCGTCTCATGTCCATGGTAGCAAATGAAAGCTGACGTTTTCTTTGTTTTAACATCTCAGACAGGGAGAATCACGTGTATGATAAGATTATAGCTAAAGGAGGGACGTACCCACGGAGGTACCCAGTGTCTCCGCATCACAAAGACCTCAGCGAGGGTGAGTTGTATAGAAACACGCATACGCGCGCGCGCGCACACACACATCTGGTATCTGGTTTTACAGTTATTCGATGTATTTAAACTTGATTTCTGCTTCAGGAAGGCGCACGTTTCCACGGATACGACGTCCACAGGGTAACCTGTTCACGCTGGTGCCGTCACGCCGCTCCCTCAACGGCAGCGAGGAGAGTCTCGGAACCTGGCAGCTGCTCGATGCGCACTCCCGGCTCCGCCCCAAAGACCGCCCACTGGCTCACAAGTGTAAGACACATGTGCAGTAATGCATTTTCAGTTATATAATCGTAATTGGGATAT
>JAQQZR010000008.1:2425851-2445312 GCA_030068235.1 Notoglanidium macrostoma
TGGACTGGCGACCTGCCCAGGGTGTACCCCGCCTCTCGCCCCAAGATGCTGGGATTGGCTCCAGCTTCCCCGCCACCTAGACGGATACTAAAGCGCTATAGATAATGGATGGATGGATGGAAAATGGTTACAAAATAAGAACTTTAGTCACCTCTATATGTTATTACACTGCCACAATGTCCAGTGACCTTCATGCATTTTACGTAGAAGCACCTCGAGTAAACCTTAGAGTACGCTAGTGAGAGTTATCATTCAAAAACACACCAAAACAATAATAAAGAAAACAGCAGAAGAGCCAACTGAAACATTAATCATGGAATAAGTTTTGTTTTTTTTAATTGCCTCTGCCGACTAGCAGTTCCCGACTACGCTGCTGATGATGTTATTATGCTCCTTCCACTTCTTTCCTTAAAACTGAAACGGTTTCCTGTCCTGCCTGCCAGTTCTGGACGATTAAAATGTTTATCACTTTCACGTGTATTATATTTTAGTAGTAAATAAAAATAGGGAAAAGTCAATATCTCACAAGTCTAGATATAAAAATATTCATCTATAGCTGTTGATGGAGCTTCATCCATTTTTCTACAGTCACAAACAGGCTCGAATAAAAGAGATCTGAGGTCCCACAGGGTTTCAGTTCCTTTTACAGTTCACAACATTGCCTCAAATTGCCAGCAAGGTATCATGAATTTTACTTTAAAATGTATTTTAATATCAGTTAGAGCTGGTGTTTGGTCTAATAGATGAACAGCCAAAGAACCCGCTATTCACGTTTGCCAAATTTCACACTGGTTCACTTGATAGTGGTTTTATCAAAACCAGGTGAAGGAAATTGTGCCTTAAGCTCGATGTGGAAGTGTTTTGTTTTTTTTAATCTGATGCACTTTTGTAAAAATGATTGTATGTTTGTTGTATTTACCACATTTCTATGGGGTTTTTTTTTTTGGCCAAAGTTTCCGTAATGTGAAATCTGTTTCACTTTTATTTATATCCCAGTGCTCAGCTGTCTTTTTTTGTTTGTTTGGTTTTTTTTTTTTTTGTTTTGTATACACAAATATTCATGTATAAATATATTTTTATATCAGTTTTTATATATGGAGATAGAGCGATGTCTTTTGAAATACAGAACCCGGGACGAGATGGTGTTAGAAACCCCAAAACAATGAGAAACAATGTTAGCAGCTGGTTTTGCAAAGACATTTTGTGCATTTCTGAGTGGAAAAGGTGCTCTGGTTGTTCAACCCAAGCTGAAAAGCTCTGTGTGTGTGTGTGTGTGTGTGTGTGTGTGTGTGTGTGTGGCCCTGGAGAAGAAAATGATCATGAGATCATGATTCAGACAGCGTTTAGGTTGTTTTAACAGGATGACTTGCAGATGTGAGTTATAATTGGCACACATAATAGATAACTTGCACAGAAGGTGATCGCACCTGTTGGATAATTTAGGATGTCGAGAGGCAGGCAGAAGTGAGAGATTTGACTGGTTTTAGAAAGTGAGGCACTTTTTGATCACTTAACGGAACAAACTGAAATCACGACCTTAGTATTATCAGGTTCTATCAGGGTGAAGGGACATTTTTGACATATCTCGTTGACTTCAGGTCATTAAATAAGTGCTAAATGCAAGTAAACTCAGTAAACAAAGGCATTTTGAGCCTATTAAGACATTACAAGTCCTACCCACCAGCCACCTCTACTGTACATGGAAATGTAAAGGCATCCAACTGGATCTTTTCAAACTTTTACTTCACTGAATCAGGCAGAGTAACAGACGTAGTGGAAAGCGCTATCCACCCTCTTCCTCATACATAAGTTTGCGACGATTGGCGAGTATCACTGGGACTGACGCTACGTCATCCCTCCCACGCAGAGAGCACAGCCCACTTTTGTTCTCTTGGTCTGTTCAACGGACGGCTGTGACATCAGTGAGATGCATGCATGCGATTTCCGGATGATATGGCGAACACGTCTCCGTCGCGCCACGTGATGTTCTAAGGCCAACACGTTCAGTTTATTAAGAATGTAGCTTGCTCATCACGGTAATATTTACTTCCAACGTTATCAGATGTTAACCACGGTATCGGCTTTCTACTTTCTTCTGCACTCTTCCTGTTTCGTACACTTGAGTTTTACTGAAATTTTTAGCTAGATTTTCTCAACCTTTCTGAACCTGGTAATACCGAGGTCACGGAATTGTAACGACGTGAACGTGACAGCCGTGGCCGAGACGCAGGTGGACGCCAGAGCACCGGGTTCCACTCAGCTCGACGGCTTTGTTTAGCTCAGGGTTTGAGTGACAAGTGCCCATCATGGGGCCACACAGATGGTCTGACCAGTCACTGTCAGTGTTCCAATCTCCTTCAATCAGTGATGAATTGTTCGAGTGTCGCTGCTATTGTGTTTTTTGGCAGCTAGCTCTCAGTATTGTACCAATTTTAAGAAGTCCACTCTTAAAAGGAATTTCAGTGTTTTATTTGCTAGTGTTGTGAATTGTAAGAACCCTGAGGTAAGCAGAAGACTATGAAGCAATAAGTGAATCATATATGGTGATGTATCATGACATAGGACTTGCAGTGCAAAGTCTAATGTATCAAAGTCATTTACAATAAAATAACTGTATGCTCTAAAACTGTTTTCTCTTCAATTACTATATAATTGTTTCAGCTATTTTAGATACATGTCAGGAAAAAAGTGCTTGCCGATAATCACTCATTACAACGATTATCGCAGTTTGAACTGTACAACTTTAAAGGCAATATCCACACTGAAATGCTTAAGCTTGCATGTTCTACTTTTAGTCATTTTTATTTGAAAACAAATGCCTAATTGCCTATAATTATTGCTTATAGATTTTGAAAGTTTCCACGCCCTCCATTCAGCCCTCTCTCCTCCAAAACACATGAACATGCGCTGCCTGACTAAAGCTGGAGGACGAGTGCATGAGAGACAGCACTAAGAAGAGGATCATCATTGTATCCAACTACATCATGTCTCATTCACATGTAAAAACACCTAACATTATCATAATGAAAGAAAACAACAAACGTGCCTATTGCTAGTTCTCACTGCTGTCGACTAGCTTGCTAGCTTTACCAATATGTCTGTAGTACGTCTGCGTATCCTTGCGGAAAACTCCGATCAGCCCTGTGACTGCCAAAGATGACAGTTTTTTTTTTTTTTTTATTATCTGAGCATTTGATTTATTCGTTATTCAGAATAGGATTTGAAATCAAGATTTGAAAAGAATTTCAAGAAATATAACAAAAAAATGCCTTTAAAAAATTACCCACCCTGCCTTTAAGTACATAACTGACATAAAAAGACTCTACAAAAGTACATGTCCTAAAAGTGATGACATTTAAGTAGTTGCATTTCCAGTCAGACCTTATTGGAGTCACTTTGTTGTGGATGAGTCCGAAAATGATGTTTAATCGGCCATATTTGGCCATATAATTGGCTATCGTTTGCTAATGCTTTACCCTATGTAATGATCATTATACAGGGGCAGGAAAAAGTATGTGAACCTTTTGGAAGGTCATGATTTTCATAAAATCCAAATTTTATAAACTTTGTCATAAAATGTGATCTGATTTTCATCTAAGTCAAGGGTATTGAGAAATATAATGTGTCTAAAATAATAACACAAAAAAATTATGATCTTCCATGTCTTTACTGAGAACAACTGTAAAAAAAAACCAAAAACCTCATAGTGCTAGTGGAAAAAGTAAGTGAACCCTTAAGTTAATGACCTCAAAAAAGCTAATTAATGTCAGGCGTTAGCATACCTGGAGTCTTGTTAAGAAAACGACCTTGGAAGTATGGACTCGAGCTACTTTGACTGATAAAAACCGCTCAAACTTTTTGAGTTTGCCACGCACAAGAAGAACACGCTTATGTGAGCCATGCCTCGCCAAAAAGAGCATTCAGTGGATCGACGATCAAGAATTTTTGATTTACAAAAGCTGGAAAGGGTTACAAAGTGATTTCAGAGACTTTAGAAATCCACCAGTCTACAGTTCGGCAAACGATATACAAATGGAGACACTTTGGGACCGTGGCTACTCTGCCAAGAAGTGGGCATCCAGTCAAAATGACCCCAAGAGCAGAACGAAGACTTATCAATGAGGTAAAGAAACAACCCCGAGTGACAGCCAAAGATTCGGAGGCATCATTGGAACAGGCGAACATCTGTATTCATGAGTCTACAGTACGTAGAACATTGAACAAGCAGGGTGTCTGTGGCAGGACACCAGGAAGGAAGCCGCTGCTTACTAAAAAGAACATTGCTGAAGTTTGCGAAAGAGCACACTGACACTCCGCAGCGGTATTGGCAAAATGTTTTGTGGACTGATGAAACTAAGATTGAACTATTTGGAAAGAACACGCCGCAATACGTCTGGCGTAAAAAGGCCACTGCGTATCATCAAGGAAACATCATCCCAACCGTAAAGTATGTTGGTGGAAACCTCATGATTTGCTGCATCAGGGCCTGGCCAGCTTTCAATCATTGAGGGGAAGATGAATTCCCAAGTGTATCAAAACATTCTTCAGGATAATGTGAGAATGTCTGTACGTCAGCTGAAACGCTATAGAAGTTGGGTGATGCAACAGGACAACGACAAAAATCACCGGAGCAAGTCCACAACAGAAAGACAAAATCCACCTTTTGGAGTGGCCAAGTCAGAGCCCAGACCTCAACCCAACAGAGATGCTATGGAATGACTTGAAGAGAGCCGTACACATGAGGCGTCCCAAGAATATGACAGAGATAAAGCAGTTCTGCCAGGAAGAATGGGCAACAAATTCCTCCTGAACGATGATCCACAGCTACAGGAAGCACCTGTTTGGGGGGGGGGGGGGGTCAACCAGGTATTAATTCCAAGGATTCACTTACTTTTTCCACTAGCACTGTGTGTTTTTTTTTAGTTTTTTTCTCCATTAAGAATTTTTTTGTGTTATTATTTTAGGCACATTATATTTGTCAATACCCTTGACTTGGATGAAGATCAGATCACATTCTATGACCAATTAATGCAGAAAACCATGAACTTCCAAAAGGTTCACATACTTTTTCTTGCCACTGTTTAATAAATAGGAAAACATTCTGGTTTAAATCCCGGGTGCCGACAAAAAACAGGCGATGGTAAAGCTGATTCACTGAAAGGGAAAGGACGTGGGATGTAAAAGGCGTTATCTAGGTGGCCTGTGAATTACCTCGACTCTGTCTGGTGAACCAGTAGAATCCAAGTTGGTCCCTTTGATGAGGATTAAAAACTGGAGGCTCCCTGAATTATTCAGTATTGTTCACACGTCACTGTTTTCTTACTGAAAGGATCTGAAAACAGCTAAAAAACAACAACAACAACAAAAAGAAATCAGCTTTCTCGTCCACCGCCATGTTTTTGTTTTTCTATTAGCCTTTTCTTGTTAGCAGTGTTCTGCTAAATATAAAGAGTTTCTAATAAAGTTATATTTTTTGTGTGATAACGCATAGAATAACTACTGTTTGATATCAGTCATGTAATTCTCTAAACAAATGATATACTGTGTAGCCATTTTGCCTATAATACTGCACCGCACACATACATTTTCCAACGTCAGGAATAGTGCACAGCCAGTATGTGTGTATATATGTGTGTGTGTGTGTGTGTGAGAATGTGTGTGTGAGCTGACAGCATGTCGCTTTGGCACCGGCGTCTCTGTCTGTGCTCATGTGGAGCCGGTCCGAGGCGCTAAATAACCCGCTGACTTTATGAATAGACTCCATTGTGGCATCTGTAAAGAAGCTGCTCGATTGATGCCTTTTCTGTCTGAAATAAAAGAGAAGATGGAGTGAGAGGGACGCACAATAGCGCCGGACGGAATGAGACCTTCACAAAGGTTCCTTTACGTGAAGGGTGTAAATGCATGTTGGCTTTACGGTTGCTGCTTTATTGAGCTGTTTTTCTCCACGTACAGACAATGTGGACTGACCTGAAATCAAACTGACCGAGTAGTTCACAAACATTTCACAATCACGGGGCAATACACATCTCTTTAACGTTTACAGACTGTCCAAGTAGTCTGTGTCTCCTGGACAGTCGAAGACTCTTCATCCGTCCAGTTTGGGTGAGTCTGTGTCCATAAAAGGCTCGGATTCCTGATTTTGGCTGACGGGAGTGGAACCTGATGTGGTTTTCTGCCGTTGTGGCTCATCCACCTAAAGGTTTTAAAAGATGCTGAGATGCTTTTCTGCTCACCACGGTTGTAAAGAGTGATTATATGAGTTACTGTATCCTTCCTGGCGGCCATTTTCCTCTGACCTCGCTAATCAACAAGGCGTTTCCTCCAACAGAACTGTCGCCCGCTCAGTGCTTTTTTGTTTTTCGCACCATTCTGTGGCTAGAAAATACTCAAAGCATTCCTTCTGGTACCAACAACCATGCATGATTTTTGTTGCATTGCACCGCTACCACATGATTGACCGATCGGACAACTGCATAAATGTGCAGGTGTACAGGTGTTCCTAATAAAGTGGATGGTCAGTGTATAATGCTGTGGAACGTCTGTAACAAGTTTGATCACTTTCTAGCCTTTATACAATTCATAACAGATTCTCTTTTTTCTCTCTGGTAACCAGAGAAAAGCCCTTCAAAATCTTGCGACCAATCAGAGACGAGTATTCAATAAGGCTGTGGTATAAAATGCTGTAATGTTTGTGCCAATAATAACTCGGATGTAGATGTGTTCCTGACTCCTCTCTAATCTCAGCATTAGAGCTCATCGAGGCCGGTATTGTGTGCGTATCAGTGCTTCTGTCTCGCTCATTGTGATCAGAGCACGGTTTAGACGATCTCGTGCTGACTCAGCACTGCTTTCACTCACTGATCCTTTACAACACAGCGTCGGCGCTTCTCTCAGGCGTACCAGAATAACAACATGACATGAAAGACTTCAGGGCATACTGTTATAGGAAAATGATCAACGTTAATGTGGTGTGGTGAAGCAGAGTTACTATCACAACAATGAAGTTGATTATTTTCCTGTAACAGCGCTGAAAAGATCAGATCTGTGTCATGTTAATGCCAAGAAAATTGGCACTTCAACCTGGTTATTGTGAAAGTAGCCTTAAATTCCCTGTTAGTTTCCATCATATCAAAGAAGGGCATGCAAACTTTTGCACACAACTGTATCTGTTATGTAAGACCTAAAACCCTAAAACTCGACTGTGACATTAGAAGGTGAGGAACACAATGTAAAGAGGAATAACTGTATAAATCTGTTTAATGAGCATTGGGAAACTTGTGGTACAGAATCCCAGCACACACACACACACACACACACACACACACAGAGTCTGCCAGGGAAGTCTGGCTGTGGATTTGCCTTGTCTAACGATCAGTCCATGAACATAGCATTAGCATTCAGATGCTGTCCTTAATCATTGCCCCACACACACACACACGCACGCACACACACACACACACACACACACACACACACACACACATGAATCAGCTGTTTGACGTACTCCCAGCTGTACAGGGGAGTAAAAGAAGAGAGAGACTGAAGAAGCTGGAAAGAGTTTACTTTGGAAAAAGTTACTGTACTTATTTGACTTTTCTCTTTCTTAACTCTCTCTCTTTCTAAATGTTTACTGTCTGAAAGGTCTTCTCTCAGTTACGGCATCTGAGGCAACCACGCTTACTCCCTTAGCAATCCACACAGTGTGGTGACTGCTCTCTTATTAATGACGCCACTGCTCTAATCCTAAAGCACAAATCAGCTGAGGACGTATGCTGGAGACGCTCCATCACGCTAAGCGCGCTGTTAGCATTCACACTGTAGCTCTCTTTTAGCACACATGACTCACCATTCAGGTTAATGGAAAAACTCAGATAATAAGACTTTCTTCGGGATCTTTCAGCTGCTTCTCACTAACTCTCATGTGATAGTGTTGGCCTTTTACCTGTCAGCCATTTATCCTTTTCTCCACCTGTGTGCCATTTGGCTAATCTTATTAAGGCATATCAGGCAAGGCAATAATAGTTGTAGTTCAAGCTCTATATTAATATAGACAAACAATACTCAAACTGTGTCAATCTGTTCTTTGTCAAGCTTTATTGTGGTACCTTTAAGGCCAAACACATACCAGTGCATAGTGCATTAGCTGACATGAGCATATATTCACAACATTTTGCTGACAGGAAAAAAAGGATTCAACCACCTGAATGCCCCTCCTTTACCCCTTTCTTTGTAAGCGGGTATTAGAGCGTACGGTGGCCGTCACGTTCCTGTGGTGTACTTCCAAGTACTTACATTTGCACTTCTTTCCTTTTTCTGTGCTAAATAATAAGCATGATCCTCCATTTTTCAAAATTTGGGTTCTCAAACTTGTTAACCAGCACCAGCAAACACTGACACCTCTTGTTTCGTCTTCCTTGTCTTCCTTTCTTCTTCTTTGTCATCCTTCCGGTGCTTCCTTCCGGATTCATGCCGCCACTTGTAAGAACTAAGAAACGCAGAAGGAGCTCTCTAGAGGTTTGTATGTTCTGAGCTACTAAAGTGGCACAACATGGTTCTCCCAAGAGGAAGACCTGCTCACTATGTCGATATAAAAATCTCATTCTAAGCTTAGGAAAACACAATGATTTGTGTTTTCAGGCAATTGTACTCTAATGAAAACATACTTAGCAATATTAGATTACATTTCGGCTAATAGATCCTCCTAAATCCTACATAGTGGACCTTTAAAAACAGTCATGTCTCAGTACAGTAATGTGTAATTCTGACCCTAGACCATAGAGATAAAATATATAGAGAGTGCACTAGTCATGTGATTGTGCTCTTTCTAAGTAGAGCCTGCTTCTGTTCCACGATGGAATTCAAATGCAATTGTTAAATGTGTGATAGCCAATTACAATGACCAATTCCACATTATAATTATTAAAAAGTGCTCTTAAAATGACACCAGCCCTGCAGTTCTGCGATCTACAGTGAATGGGTAATCAGCTGTGGAATAATCGCTGTGGATATAATAATAATAATAATAATTATAATAATAATAATAATATCTGTGGGTCATTTTAACCCATTTGGAGCTCTTTTTCTGTCTAAAAGGTACCTCAGATGCTGCCAAGGAGCTCATTTTTCAATCAATTTTCCAAAGTCTCTATTTCATAGACTTCATTCAATCAATCAGTGTACTCAGTGCACTCTCCTGGGCTTGCTCTCTTGCTTCAGGCTCGTTGTAAAAAAACAAAACAAAAAAAAACCCCTTGTACTCAGCAGCAGCTACCACTATTAGTTCTTGTTTAAAGCTGTAATGATATACTGTACATAGAGCCAAAAACACATTGTTTTTGATGTTCAATTTTCATATAGTGTTCCAGCTTCCATATATTTATTCAACACATACAGAAAATAGGTTATTGTTTTCCAATAATTGGATGCCACATTGGTAACACCATGATGGGATTAATTGTATAACAGACAACATTGCAAGTGCACCCTTTCTATCTTTTAACTCCATGCCCTGGACTTATGTTTTTTTTGTGTGTGATGTCTCGAGCGAGGAGCAGTATTAAGTCTACTACCACTATCTGAAAGTTTGAAGTAAACCTTGTAAAGGTTTGAAAGCAAGTGCTTGTGTTGAAAAGCAGCAGTCCAGACACTTCTACTCAAGACAGATTTTGGCAGCCCCAGAGATGAGAACTACACAAGTAATTTGAATAATGTGAAAGTGGAAAATCAACATAAGCACCTGCGCAACTTGACTCTGAATATGCATAACTTTTCCTGCATAAATATTTATATAACATTTGAATTTAAGTTGTGGAAATGAAAATATCTTTTAACCTCACAGAACAATTGGCTTGAGAAGATATAACAATCATCCGACTTTTTAATGTATGTTTAAGGGTTAAGATTTCAAAGTGCTTCTATTATTTTATATTATTATCATTTTTGAATTACAGTACATGAAGCCATAGTCAGCTGCTTATGTGTGTTATGGGGAATTAGGGGTTAAAGGCCAGCACTCCCTTTGCATTCACAGGAAGCTGGCTCTACACCTCTGGCCCAAACAATAAAATCTAAAAAAGGAGAGAAAGAAAACACAGAAAGCCTAATACCCACTGTAAAATTTGGAGGTGGGTCGTTAATGGATTGAAGCTGTTTTGCAGCTAGTGGTCTGGGGGCTCTTGTGAAGATTGATGGCATTCTTGATTGTACAATTTAGCAGGATATTTTAGGCTAAGCTCTGGTCACATGTGCCAGTAGATGGATTTTTCAACAAGATGATGACCACAAACACAACCAATTCATCACCTGCATGGTTGCAGGAACACAAAATCAGTTTGTGTAGTGGCCATCCCTGCCTCTGGATCTGAACTCTACTAAAAAGCTGTGGTCTGATTTGAGAAGGGAAGTCCACATGAAGAAAATGAGCTTGAGAAGGACCGTCTGGGATTCCACTCCAAATGGAATGGGTTGTATAGCAAAGATGAGACAGCAGTTTAGCAATTCAACAACTTTTGTCTGTGTGTGATGTTTCCAGGATTAGCACAATGGAGAAGGCCGACTCACACTCTCTTTTCAATCAGCAGATTATGCAGTCTCACCAGTGCTCATTAAAAAAATGCCCACACACAGGGTGAGACATGGAGTTATACCAACACTTGCACACAAGAGTGTTTCATTTCACTCTCACATCTCTCCCTTTCTTTCTCTGTGTCTCAAGCTCTGTTTTTTATTGCTCTCCTTGAGGGATGAATAGAATTTTTGTGCCTCCATGTGGCCCCATAGTTAATCTCACACACACACACACACACACACACACACACACACACACACACACACGCACACACACACACACACACACACACACAGAAGAATGAGAAAGAAAGATGTTTGTCACTGACTGGATAGGCATAAACAATTCCAGCACAAAGAGTTGGAGTGACACACAACCCCTATCCAACACTTTCTCCCCTCCTTTCCCCCCTCCACCTCTCTCTACCCCCGACTCTCTATAAAAGCCTTCTCTCCACTCACCCACGGCCTCATTTACCACTCATCATGGAAACCCAGCGTGTCCTCTCATCCTACCGTAAGCGTTTTGGGACTCAGAGCAGCCCCTCAGCCCCGCTCATCACCAGGAGCCTCGGGCGTCTGTCCCTCCACAGCACCCCACGCCACACGGCCCTGTCCAGCCCCAGCGTGTCCCGTCTGTCCCTGGGAACTGAGCGGCTTGACTTCTCAGCTGACTCACTTCTGAAGGCTCAGTACCGTGAGACACGCACCAATGAGAAGGTTGAGATGATGGGTCTGAATGACCGCTTCGCCAGCTACATTGAAAAAGTACGTTTCCTGGAACAGCAGAACAAGGTGCTGGTGGCCGAGCTGAATCAGCTGCGTGGGAAGGAGCCAAGCCGCCTAGGGGACATCTACCAAGAGGAACTGAGGGAGCTGCGCAGGCAGGTGGATGGCCTGAACAATGCCAAGGCACGGCTGGAGATAGAGAGGGACAACCTGGCAGCTGATGTGGGCACACTGAAGCAGAGGTGAGGGTGGATGGATGGATGGATGGATGGATGGATTGGTTATGGGATAGATGGACCAACATATAGATGTATTGAGTGGAGTTTGTTGAATTGGTGATCCATGGATGGGTGGATTGGTGGAGAGATGGCTGATATTAACAAAGGATGTATGGATGGATAAATGGATTGGTGGAACACTGGGTGGATCAATGAATGGCTGGGTGGATTGCTAGAGGGATGGATGGATTATCCAGTGGGTGGGTGGAAGCATGGGAGAGATTCACTGGTATTTGCATGGACTGGTGAAGGGATGGATGGAAATGTAGAGGGATTGATTGGCAGTTGAGTGGATTGGCGGAATGATGGATGGATGAGAAAGGTGATGGATGGATGTGGAATGTTGAAAAAATGGACGGCTTGACGAAGGGATGCATTAATTTGTGGTTAGATTTGATGGATGAATGGATAGATATGTACCAATCAGTATAACAAATAGTCCTAAAGTTTTGCAAACAAAATGTAATGAATGAAATTTGGTGGAGTGGGAGTGGGAGACCTGTGCATGCCAGAAGACAAAGCACTGAGGAAGTGTGAAACCCAGCAGATGGGTAGATTGCAAAACACCCTCAGGGGTCAACAGGCTGAGAGGCATCCACTCAGTCAGTGTTCAGCAAGGAGTTGTAACAAGCAGGCATAAAAGACAAGGATAACTGAGCCAGATGTGACTTTAACCACAAACATGACAGCACTGACAATGTACTGTGGTGATAACACTGAATTACGCTCATACTTGCACCAGCTGCCAGTTTTTAAAGCCTGACCCTTTATCAAGCCTGATCCCTGAAGCTGTTGGGATGGGGGGCAGGGATAGGCGGATCAGGCTTATGCTTGAAAAGAAAAGCAAGTGAATGAATGAAATGTGCAGAGGGGTATTGTGGCCTCCACAAAGAGCCTAAAGCCCTGTCGGGATGTCCTGTTGCCCCAGCAACAAGTCGCATATTCTCTCAGCTACACTAAACATCTGCACATCCACATCTATATGTATATAGTTCGATTTTTTTTTCTCACTTTGAAGAATTTCTACTCTCCACTTTATCTACAATAATCTAAAGTTAATAAATGTAAGTCTTAGACAATATCCAATACATTTTATTCAATTAAATTCGTATCATGTTATCTCTTAAATCTCATTTTTTGCTCCAGGCTTGAGGTTATTGTGAATTTGATTTGGAAACATAATGGTTAAAAACAACTTTGCCATTCATTCATTCATTCGTTCATTTCTGTATTCATCTAATGATGAGCAGCAAGCATCATTAACGAAATAGAAAAACATGAGCCATTTAGAATCACCGCTTAATATTTATAAGTCCTTTTCTTTCAGTTTTTCCCCTTATCCTAGCCTTACCATTAGCTTAGCAGTTGAGGGTTAGAATGATAGTCTTTAACAGCATTTTTAAATGGTTAATTTCTCTTGAATGGATAATTACACTAATTACAATAATTCAATCAAATTTATGACCAAAAATTAGTTCTTTGAAACAACTGAATTTAGGAGTGTTACAGATAAGTGTGGTTCAAACTTAGACAAAAAGCTTGAAACCATCACTTACTAGGGGATGAGATAATTCCTGGAATGTTTTGCCCAGAGTCTGCATGCTTAGGGTGATAAATTATGTGGCCAAAACAATATGGACGCCTGGTGGCAAGGGGGTGCAGTGGTTAGCACTGTTTCCTCACAGCAAGAAGGTTCTGGATTCAAATCTGTCATTAGAGTTTGCATGTTCTCCCTATGCCTCTGTGAATTTCCTCGGGGTGCTCCAGTTTCCTCCAAGTTTACTTTAGATTGCCCATAGGTATGAGGGTGAATGGTTGTTCGTCTCTGTGTTAGCCACTTTGTATACTGTAGCATTACATTTTCCCTTTTGTGCAAAAAGCACAAGCTTGGAGCAACTTGAAGAACTTGTGATGAATTTGGACCAACTCCATATTAATGCCCATGGTTTCGGAATGGGCATGTATGGATGTGATCGTCAGGTGTCCACGTACATTTGGCCATACTTTTTGTCTATAGTGCCATTATTTCTTTGTACTGCTATTCTTGATGTCTATAATCGTCCTAGTGATAGAAATGTAGCACTACGACTTTCTTTCCTGTAGCTGTCTGCTTTACTCTGCTGTCCAGGAACGTCAAAAGGATTTACTTTCGCTTGTCTTAGCCTGTTTTGCTCATAATGAAGGTGCTTTTTGAGCTGATTTGTTGAGTTTCTGGCTCACTGTAGCTGGATAGTACTTGGATTAGCACACGTAAAGTTTAAGTGATTCGAATAATTAATTGAAGTTGAACTTTTTATCACCTTTATAACCATTTTGATTCCTTGACTATTATAAAAATGTGGCTTGGTGAGCTGCATTGTGTGAGAGCGTGAGAGCGAGAGACAGAGAGAGAAAGGGATAATGCTAATGATTGCACTGACCTGCTCCTGTCACTCACAACGGTCATTAAACCAGAATACACCTTCACTTTCTCACCAGAATTTCACCAAGTGTTGGTGTTGGTGTAAGTTTTGGGCCAACTACTCCAGATGATCTTACTTATCTGTCAACGCTGTCATTTCCCTGAGGGCATGTACCTACTAGAGTAAAATAATAACACCCTTCCCAACACTTTATGTCATGTCTGTTGTTGTGCGCCAACTTTTTTTTTCACTATTAATGCTGTGCTATGAGCAAAAATGGCTTGAAACAAGCTTAAATCCTTATCAGCTATCTGTTCTAATATAATATAGGTTTTGGATATCAAAAAGCACTATATTTGATTGTATTGGGATCATTGTATTATCCTGTTTCCTAATGTATTTGCTGTGTTTGTTGGATAAACAACTTGTGATAGACGATAAACTTGAATCTCAAAAAATATTTAGATTAAGATGTTGTAGCTTTGTGATGAGTGTGTATTTTTTATGGATGTTTATTCATGTCTGAATTCTGAAATTCTTCATCTGGCTGTGTTGCAGGCTTCAGGACGAGACTGCGCTGAGACAGGATGCAGAAAACAGTTTGAATGCATTTAGACAGGTGAGTAACATTTGTGCTGTTCAGGCGTATATAGGACACCATACACAACTCTATCCTGTAGCAATAAAGTGAAAGTAAATTACTGGTCATCCAACTTTATCCTTTAAAACAGTCATTCCCTCACCAGCCTGTCTCTGTTCTTCTCTCACTTGACATATAGGTAACAGAAAAATGCAGCTTGTTACGTTACTGAGAATCCAGAAAGTGTAACATCTCCTGAAGATGTTATAGTTATATAGCATCTCTCAGTAAAGTTATAGTTATAGCTCAACCTCAGTTACAAAGCACTGACACTGGAGACTCCTTCCAAAAAATTACTGATACTTACAGAAAAGTTCAGCATATCAATAATTACACAGCTTTTGAATCATTTTATGCGGAGAGTCCGAACCTGTACAAGTCCCTGTGTAACTTGTTAATATTGAAATGATAATGTATTAGAAATTATTTAATATAAACATGTGATTTGCAGCTAATGTCAACATCATCTGAGAGAAATCTCTCTCTCTCTCTCACAGGATGTGGATGAGGCAGCTCTGAACAGGGTGCAGCTGGAGCGGAAGATTGAAGCTCTGCAGGATGAGATCAATTTCCTGAAGAAAGTCCATGAGGAGGTGAACTGTCTCTCATCCTGTCCTCTCATTTATACTCATCTTCTGTGCACCTGGAACATGTGCTGTTATTACTAATAAAGCCTCAGGAAGATTCGCAACTCACTTCTCTCTCTCTCTCTCTCTCTCTCTCTCTCTGTGTGTGTGTGTGAGTGTGTGTAGGAGATGAGAGAGCTGCAGGAGCAGTTGAACGCTCACCAGGTGCACGTGGACCTGGACGTGTCTAAGCCAGACCTCACTGCGGCACTGAGGGAGATCCGAGTGCAGTATGAGGCCATGGCAACCTCCAACATGCAGGAGACTGAGGAGTGGTACCGCTCCAAGGTTAATCACACACACACACACACACACACACACACACACACACACGCACGCAAGCATGCATTCTTACATTTACATATTTTCACAACGCAAGGCACAGATATCTTGGCACATACATGTCTACACACAAAGCACTATAGAAAAGCACACATACATGCGGTCACACTCACATACACACTGCATACCTATATACATAGACACATCATATAAACATGTTTATAGAGTGGCACACACACGTTTACACACATCAGTAAACACTGTAACAGACCCTAATGTCTATCTACGCACACATGAATGCACAACTTCTCAAAGTCACACACACACGTACCTCACACACATCCATTTTTGCCTGAACAACAATCCCGTGTGCCCTGTGTGTCCCAGTTTGCGGATCTGACTGACGCAGCCAATCGGAACACAGAGGCTCTGCGGCAGGCGAAGCAGGAGGCTAATGATTACCGCAGGCAGATTCAGGCCCTGACGTGTGACCTGGAGTCTCTGCGTGGGACCGTGAGTTACTCTTTTACACTCCTCCTCATTAAACACATCTCTAATCTAATTCTCCAATCCAAACACACTGTAATGTTCACTAATGATGTTCTGTAAGAGGAATCAAATACTGCAGGACCTGCTGTTAGAGGAAAATAATCAACTGCCGGATGGAGACACTAACTACGCTTTGTATTGCACCACATCACACAACCCTGCTGTTTCTTTCTTTCTTTCGATGTCCTTTCTTTTGTGCTCACTTTTATCTGTGCTTCATTCCTTCTTTCATCAATTTGTGACATCACAGCTAGGTGCGTGTTTTTTTTCTGAGCAATCAGACTGTTTTAGTGTGATTTAATTATTGAACATTTCACTACAAACTGTGACTTTTTATTTATCCTTTATTATTCCACCCCTATTCTCTCTCTCTCTCTATCTATAGAATGATTCTCTGGAGCGGCAGTTACGTGAGATGGAGGAGCGTTTCTCCACAGACACGGCGGCGTATCAGGACACGGTGGCTCGTCTGGAGGAAGAGATCCAGGCACTGAAAGAGGAGATGGCTCGACACCTGCAGGAATATCAGGACCTCCTCAACGTCAAACTGGCACTGGACATCGAGATCGCCACCTACAGGAAGCTGCTGGAGGGCGAGGAGAGCCGGTGAGGACATGGGACACACATTAATGATAACACAGGATTTAAACACAAGCAGACCTTTAATGTGTGTGTGTGTGTGTGTGTGTGTGTGTGTGTGTGTGTGTGTGTGTGTGTGTGTGTGTGTTGTCAGGATCACTGTTCCTGTGCAGAGCTTCTCCAACATGCAGTTCAGAGGTGAGAGAAAACTGCGAGACATGATGAGGTCATGTGAATGACAGAATGGAGATGAATTTTATTTTATCAATATTATTTATCATCTCTTCATTTTTTCCCTTTTCTCATCTCTCTAATTCTCTCTCCCTCTTTCACACTTTCTCTCTCTCGCTCTCTCTTCGTCTCCTGTCTCTTTCTTTGTCTGTTTCTGTCTGTCTGTCTTTTGCTGTCTCTCTCTTCCATCTCCTCCTTTGTCTCTGTCTCTTCTTGCTCTGTTTCTGTCTCTCTCTGTCTCTCTCTCTCCATCTCTCCTTGCTATAATACATGTCCTTTATTTATTCCTCATGTGTCAGAGACCAGCATTGACACTAAAACACCTCCCGAGAGTCTCACTAAGAGAAGCATCATTGTAAGAACCGTGGAGACACGTGATGGAGAGGTACGTTTTTCTTTCATTCGCTTTCTTTCTTTTTTTCTTATTTTTCGTTTCTTTATTTTTTCTTTCTTATCAGTCCTTCCATTTTCATTCAGTATGTGTAACACAAATTTAGTTACACTGTTTCAGCAGCAGAGGGCAGGGCGCTAAAACTTTTGCATGTAAAACTGTGACGTGCTGCTGGAAGGAATTGCTCGTCCCAGCTCACCCGCACTGATTCACACTCCGTCTTTCAGATCATAAAGGAGTCGACCTCGGAGAGGAAGGAGCTGCCGTAATCACACAGCCGTGTCGGATGTGGCGGGACGAGGCTTCTTCACTTCATCCCTTCATCACTACACACATGAGAAATGAAAACTACATTGAGAAAGCAAACTTAAGGGAAACTGTAGAATCGGAGATTAGTCTAATCTGGAACACAATGAAGCAGAACATCACTGTCGCAAGAAAACAATTAACATGTTTAACAAAATAATACATTGTGCAGCCTTCAAGCCTTTACTCTTATATAATCATTTACTGTTCACTAACATCTCATTAGCAGACCAACTGAGTGTTTATAACACATTTATAAAGAAGAAACTCTTTCTCTGATTAAAATAGGTACTGATAGAAGACAAGATTGAAAGTGATGTCTGATTGTATCTAATTAAAGGGATCGTTGGTAGTAATTAAGTTAGTTCCTTGTTGAGTGCCGCTTTCACGTGTCATCGGAATTACTGTAAATACCAATTTTACAAACAATCCATGTCACTGCAGTGGAAAGGAAGGTTTCAGTGATTGTTTCTGTAGAAGTTTTATTTTCCTAAATACTACTTACTTTTGTAATAATTATTAACTAGGCCAAAGACATGATCAGCCTTAGATATCACAGTAATGTAACATTTTTAAAATAGGAAAATGTTGAGGTGCATAAAAAAGCGCTCACCCTAACATCCGGAGATCCAAAGGGGCTAAACTGGCTGTGCTTTCTGGGTGGGAGGGGAATACGCTCTCTCCACTGTCAATCACAATTTCAATCTGTGAACTTATGTATTAAAAAAAGGAAGATAGCTACATGTCTAGCTACACGTGTTAGCCGTCACGCTCCCCGATTGTAAGCTATCATATGATTGTATGAGAACTGGCTGATGGGTAGGAAATGGCCAAGACCACATTAGGGGGAAAATGGGTAGGAAAAAATAGGAAAATGTTAAGTTGATATGACAATAGGTCAAACTACTGACAAACTATGCTAACGATAGCATTATTGGACATTTCGTAATACAGGAAAAGAGGAGAAATCTGATGAGCATGTGAAGGCAGCACTGAATTACACATGACCAGGGTAGGATATGTTGTGTTGTCTTTTCGTTTTTTCTCCTTTTTTTGTTTAGAGAGGATGATTGTTGTCTAGATTTGAGTAGGTGTGGAACAGGCAGTGTGATGTATTGTTATGTCGAGGTGGTCTGCATGGACGTATAGCAGTGGGAGAACCTGGAGAGTTTAGCACTTTTGGGGAATTTGAGAAGTAATTTAGAAGCGTCTTAGCGAGGGGAATTTATCAGTCGTGCTATGTGAAGGGAAGTTTTTTGCCTCATCCTTGTGTGTCTCTTGACTTTGTCTTGTCAATTTTTAATGCTTTATTGTTAAACACTTTTATGTGACGTCATCTGTTTAATTGATGTGACTGATCTGACTGAATAAAGACCTTTTGCGTTCATCTGAATGCGAGCTGGACCATTGCGATGGCAAATTATTGAAGTATTGGAGTTGAATGTGGTCTCACACACATAACCCACACTTTAACCCTTTTATTCATGGATTGATTTCAGGCAGGTTGTAAACCACTTCGAAACCACTTGAAAGCATAGAAAGCTAATTTTCTGTTCTTTATCAAATGAGCAGTCACAGTTACTTAAGTAAAGAGTTTTTTTTAAATGGAAATATGTATAAAAATCAATTCATAAAAATTCTGCAAAAATTAGCAGACTAGCTACTACTTATTTTGTTTTTGAGTATCTTTCCATTTTCATAGTTTTAGGTAGAGATGGCACAAGACCAGGGCAGCACTCGCACTGTCGCCTCACAGCAAGAAGGTCCTGGGTTCGATCCTCGGGTCACAGCCTTTCTGTGCAGAGTTTGCATGTTCTCCCTGTGCATGCGTGGGTTTCCTCTGGGTGCTCCGGTTTCCTCCCACAGTCCAAAGACATGC
>JAQQZR010000008.1:2445412-2458609 GCA_030068235.1 Notoglanidium macrostoma
TGTGTGTGTGTGTGTGTGTGTGTGTGTGTGTGTGTGTGTGTGTGTGTGTGTGTGTGTGTGTGTGTGTGTGGAATGAAGTTATCAGCACCAGAGCTATGGCTCAGGTCTGTGCAGCTGGAGGTATGTAGAACAGATAAAACACTTCTCTGATCAGGCGGACGAGAGGAGGATGGCCGGGGACAGAGGATTTTCCACTCTGGTCTCTCACTGAAACCACGTTTTACATTTTTTCCATCAGCAGACGCTTTTAGGCAAAGCGGCTTATCCAAAACTAAGTGAGGTAGAATGTACTCAAAGCAATTAAAAGGTAATACAATTGTTCTGAAAAAAAAAAGGTATTCAAATGTCGGCCAAATGAGCAAAGGAAATGTGTAAGTGTTTTGTTAAGTTATTAGACAAGTAAAGGAAATCAATTTCCCGCTAAACCTTTTCCGTTAAATCTTTGTTCTTTGCTTCAAAAGGATCCTCTAATATCAGTGTTTTAATTGAATGATCTGCAAAAATAGCAAATATATTTGCATTGCCACATCACCGACAGCTTTTTGGTACAAATAAAAGAGGACGAAGAGCCCTGACCTCAACCCCACTGACCTGGGTGAGCTGGATCTGGAGCCTCCTCACCCGACATCAGCACCTGACCTCACCTAAAACACAAATCCCCACAGCTACGCTCCAAAATGTTGTGGAAAGCCTTCCCAAGTTGGGACTGGGATGTTCAAAAAGCACATATCGGGTGTGATGGTTATGTGTCCACAAACGTTTGGTCATACACTCTATTACAAAGATTTCGGTTTGAGCTCCGGTGAGCCACATTTCTGTAGTAATATTGTGTGATTTTTGGCCAAAACATTCCTTGTTCTCTGGCTGTCATAACCATTCAGTTATTAGCCATTCCCCTAAGAAAATTAATCATTGTTCTCTGAGCTAACTAATGGCAGAGAGAGGAAGTGAGAGAAATACTGCGCTTACATGGAAGTCATTATTTATGAGACGACAAATCAAACAAGCCCTAGGTTTCTGGGTTTTTGGAGATTTTGGAAGTTGATAAAAAGTCTTAGTATAAAGGAAAGTCGCAATTCAGCTCTAGTGTTCCAGTGTCGCAGTGCTCTCGCCTGACTCGAGCAATCCGAACAGCCCAAATGTCCACTTCCGTCTTACTCACTGGCTGTCTGTGCTGAGAGGAGACGTCCTGCTGACGGATAAGTGCAGATCGCGATCTCAGAACCTGCCCTGTACCATTATTCGCACACACACAGATCCAATCACACTGATCCATACATCATGATATATGAATATGATGATACGGCTAAGAAAAACCAAATTTAAAAAGTACAGAAAATGTTTATGAGTACTAATCTATAAACATATACTAATTGTGTTAAAACTTTTAACAAAACCTTTAATTAAAACGTGTAGTGTGGGTGGTGAAACATTTTTTTACTCTGATGATAGTATCACTGCACTCATTACCATTGCTGTAGTAACAGATATCAGGAACTAACCTGTTTATACAAATGTTCCACGAGCTTAAATGTAACTATACATTGATAAAAGTATGACATATTGTTCTGTAATAACTAAAGAATTCTAACTGTCCATGGTATAAGAGGAATAAAACACTTTGAATGTGGCAGAAAGTAAACTTAGACGTGGTATTATTACGCAACACACCATCCTGTAGTTGATTATTTTCCTATAAACAATTCATTACTTAAAATTTATAATGAAATGTTATGATTATGATGAGTTCTCAAGTAATCCTCATAAAAAAATAATCACCTACATGGTAGTTCTCTATTCTTGTATATGTGTGTGTATGTGTCCCGATTTTGTTCCAAAAATGTCAGAATAATTAATTAAACTGTCCTGACCTTTAGTTGTTTTTTTCTGAGACCATTTTAATTAGGATGGCGGTATGGTGGCACAGCGGGTAGCACATCCCCAAGGTCGCCAGTTCATCCCTGAGAATGAGTGTGGTCAGTGCTGGTGATCTAAGACTCTCTGATCGTCCTCATTCTCCTATTTTCAATTTTTTGTTCATACATATTCAATTCTGGGAT
The DNA here is from genome assembly GCA_030068235.1 of Notoglanidium macrostoma. Taxonomy (NCBI): domain Eukaryota; kingdom Metazoa; phylum Chordata; class Actinopteri; order Siluriformes; family Auchenoglanididae; genus Notoglanidium; species Notoglanidium macrostoma. The sequence goes on from JAQQZR010000008.1 coordinate 2,447,473, forward strand.
TTCTCTTTATTTACTTTCTGACATATTCCTTTATCATTTACTTCCATTCTCATATATTCTTCTTTTCCCATTTTAGCGTTCTCAGCTCATATGCAGTGTCTCTCTCTTTTTCAAGTGCCCTCACCCTCTTTCCCTCCAATGTCATTCTCTTTAGCTCTTTATTCAGGGCAATTTTCCCTCTTGCTTCCTCAGAGACCTCCTCCTTTCTAGGTTAGCAAAAGAAGTGACATTTCTTTCAGTTCTGAAAATGCTTTTATATTGCCAATGATCTTATTTGGGAATATAATGTGAAAAATATAATGTGAAATGGGAATAATGTGACAAAAAGCAAAAGACTGCATGTGCAACGGTACCACATCCTCCAGAACACCAGGTGGTGCTGTCACCTCTTTAACGCAGCTACTTCAACTCAAGATTAAGTCAAGTCAGGTGTTTTCTGAGCAGTGAAAACCAGGGGGTACACCAGTACCATGGTGGGGAACCTGTGGCTTAGAGATCAAGACTTGAAAACTAAGTCTAAACCTAAAGATGAATGTCAGAGTCTAACTCAATGCAACTAAACCATAAGACTCAGGCACAAAATCACTGACCATGAAGAATCAGAGTCTGGTACAAGGGAAGGACTCGTAGCATAGGCTGACTTGGGGCCAGATGGGATTATGGCTGGTAATAGAAACCGTTAGAGAGACTGGGTCAGGGATTAAAATTGATTGTGATTGCAAGATTGAACAGGTTCTGAGGAAAAGAAACCAGATGCTGAAGCTGAAATTTGGGCTTGCTCTTTTGCACATGAAATGGCTGAACCAGTTGCTCCTAGGGGAAAGACTGTGACTTGTGGGAGTTCAGAAAGAACACCATAAAGACTCTTCCAAAGGGATCTGAGCCATTAACAAGTACCTAACAAGAGAACTGAGCCAGGATTTGTGGTAGGAGCAGAGTGACTCTCAATAAATGAATCAGGCAGTAGTGTGCAATCTGCTACAGAGGCTACTGGCACTGACTGGTGGGACTGGCAACATGTAGACATCATAAGAAAGGAAAGTGGCTAATTCAGTAGGTGGCACTGGATCAGGAGTGACTGATGGCATGTATTGAGGGAATAATTGGGTGCTGAATTGGGAGCTGAACCTTAACCAGTCTCTGGCAGTAGGCTTCTTTCAATCTTCCACCCAGAAGATCCATAAACTCTTCTATGGCCTGGACTTCAGCAATCAAATTATAAAATTTCCACCCACCCACAAGCTTGTCCCATGAGCCCACAAAACCTTTAGTTTTTCCAGGAAGGATATTTCTAACCCTGTACTCAAAATAAAGTGAGCATTGTAGAAGAGCATTTAGATTCATGAGAGTTTCTGTCATAACTAGCTGGAGAATGGAGGCAGGTCCTCTGATTTGGAACAAGGAGGCCTCTCAAGCTGTAGGAGACAGGGTGCTGGTGAAGAAAATAGAGATCACTCGTTGTTCTGTCATCTTTATGGCCTTACAGCCAGCTGGAGTCCTTATTTGTAATCTTCCCACAATGATAGCCATAATCCATAATAGAGCTCAAGGCACAGGCAGATATGGGTAATGCGGGAAGATCTGCTATCACAGTCAAAACACAGGCAAGCGCAATCAAAACCAGAAACTGTGCCATAAATTGATATTTTCATAGTAGATACCTTTTCTGAAACCCACATGCTTTTTCAGGAAATCAGGTACTTGGACCATTTTTAGACCATAGTTCTAGGAACCTTTTCAGTTCCTACTCCAGAGTAGGGAGGCTATATGGCCAAAAGTTTGCGGACACCTAACCATCACACTTATCACATAAAATATGTACGTACATTTCATTGTAGATGTATTCTTCCCTTTGCTGTTATATTAAACCTCCAATTTCCTCTAGATTTTGTAGTGTAGCTGTGGGGATTTGTGTCCGTTCAGCCACAAGAGCATTAGTGAGGTCAGGCACTGATATCGGACGAGGAGACCTGGGGTGCAGTCTGCGTTCCAGTTCATCCCAGAGGTGCTCAGTGGGGATGAGGTCAGGGCTCTGGGTAGGCCACTTGATTGTAGGTGCTTATTGTACTGAACTTTGTTGCATGATTGGCGATGAGAAACCTTTGGTGGTGCTATTGTTTTGAAAAATGAAGTGGATAATATATGTGCTTTTAATGGTGTGTGGTGAAAATGTCTTGAAACCTGCACATTAACATCATATCTGCACAAAAGAGCTAAAACAATAAAGAGCCTCCTCCATGCTTGCTGTGTTGCTATGCCTTTTCATAATGGTTTTTGAAATGTCATAACCATTGAGTGCTTTGCATAATGGTCATGGTTCCTCTTGTGCGGTTGGAACAAAAACTAGGGAGTTGTCCATAAGCGGTGAAACTGGCTCTAATTTTTAGGCAAAGGCTAACAAATTTATAGAATGTTAATTGAACTAAATTTGTTTGTATACTATAATTTGACAGAAATGATCACTGTCGCATTCTTACTGTCTGTCTCCAATAACTTTGTGATGTGCAAATGCAGTGCAAAAACAAACAAACAAACAAAAACAACAGCAACAACACTAAATCCACAACCACTCTACAACCTCTATATTCCTCACAAGATGGTGAGTCACCGGGGCGTGACGTCACCAAACATGAACCTATGACCCTTGAACCTTTGTCATACCTATTTATCCAACTTTTATGGACTAACACAAAAGCATAGGACGACGATGATGAAGGAGAAATTTAGAGTTTCAGGGTTAAAAATTTGGTTTCAGCAAAAGAACAAAATATTGAGAAAGCTCACGCACGCACGCACGCACGCACGCGCTCGATAGACAGAGCGAGAGAGAGAGAGAGAGAGAGAGAGAGAGAGATGCTAAGGTGCAGAGTGCGCATCTGGGCTGTGTCAGAAAGTGACAGCTGTGTCGAGCCGACTCTCCACACAGTCTAAATGTGGTCACCGTCAACGAACGATTAAAACTGGCGCTCGTGTTGTTTTGTTTTGGAGCTGTTTCCGGTGGTCTCGCGCTCAAACAACCTATTTTGATTCAGTTTGTTTTGTTAATTCTATGAAAGCCTATAATTATATCAGATTCCGCGATTCAAGTAGTACACATTTCTGCTTTAAATATTGGTTAATTAAATAACTTGAAAGAAAAAAGAAAAAAAAAAAAACCCACACATTTCATCGAGAAAGTTCTAACTAATCTTGTCGCGAGCGCGCTCTTTAATCGCCTTGGCAACCGCTTTGCGCCGGAACTCGGTGACATTTCGCTGCTGCGCGCGACAACTCCCGTGTGCTCTCTCTCTCTCTCTCTCTCTCTCTCTCTCTCTCTCCGCGGTTTAACCCTGTTTTCTTCGCCAGCATGCGCTCTAACAGCCTCATACATCCTCTTGTTGGCTTCCCGTGAAGGAAGTGGACCTGAAGCGCCAGGTGTCGTCTCTTTCCGTGGGTCTCTTTCTTCTCGCCGAATGTCAAAATGCCCGTTCGGCGCGGACACGTCGCTCTCCAGAACACCTATTTGGACACCATCATCCGCAAATTCGACGGTCAAAGTAAGTTAAACATATAAACCTTTATTTTATCGTAACTTCAGCCTTGTAACGTAACCTACAGCAAAGTAAATAAACCTCCATTAAGCTGTTTACGCATACTCCTGTGCTAAATAGTACGTTACCATAGTTACCACTGTTGCAACTTGTGACATGCTGATTTGTACTGTAATGCTGTTTTATTGTCATTTTAATTTGTGTTTCTCTGGAAATACAAATGCATTAAACATTTCACTTAACCAGTATCCTCTTGCATATCACCTTTCTGCTAAATTCAAGCAGCCTGTTATTTATTTAAATCAAAATATTTAACATTTCAGTCAGTATTATTGGCAGTCACGTGCTCTAGCCTGGATTTGTTTTGCAAATGACTTTGGGTAATAATATAAAGAGATGCAAATGGCAATTGTGCATGAGGGAAATCTAAATTCACTCATGTGTGTGTGTGTGTCCTCTTAATAATTCCCCCGTTTATAAAAGTCTTCTAGGTCATAATGCATCATGCGTTCACGGACGTGGAGTGTGTACCCTCTCAAGAGTAAAGGCACTCGACCGAACCTTTACTCGTTGTGGAGTGGTACCATCAAGGAGACCACTTTTGTCTCTTTTAGTAGGTATCTTTTAACTGGGCGCTTGACTTGTATCTTTAAAGGTTTGAGAGCTTCGAGAATACAAGTCTAGTTTCTATAAGAGGCAGATAATGTGTTCTCCAGGTCAGAAAATGGTCTAACGAAGAGCATCGATGAAGATCTTCAGACGACAGACCTGCGATGAAAGAGAAATTGTGCTTGCATGATCGATCAGAGCGATCCGGAATATAAATGCCTGGCATAAGTAAGGGATAATATACAGCGATGTTGTTCATTTTTTTTTTATCAAAGTAACAAAATTGACCAGTCTTCTTTCTGCACAATGATATGATGGGACGTGTGTCCTCCAGATTGGGATTGTATCCATAGCAACGGTCTGTTATTCGTAACAACGGGCTGCTATTCAGAAATCGACCAATCAGAATTGAGTATGCTGTGTAATAAACACAAACAAAAAAACTCGAAATAAGCTTGAGGTCATTATGGATATTTTTTGCTGGTGCTGGCCATTAGCGTGCTAGCTGTCTCGTGTGTTTTGGGCCATCCTATGCCGCTCTTCAGCTGGCGGCTTCTTGAAGGTTGCAGCGCTCACACTGAGAATTTAGTCAAAAACAAAAGTGGTCTGGCTCTAAATTGGCCACCAGCGAGCATGTCCTAAGACGGCCGTTTCAAAACCTTTTACGATGTCTGGCAGCAAAACGGGTTAAAAAATTGTACAGGCTTTACTAAAAAAAAAACTAACTGAAGGTGCAGCATCCAGTTATCTGCCTTACATCATTTTTACAGGTACACTACATCTACTTTTCCAGGTGAACTAACGGTACCCGAGTCTTACTTTTGAGTGTACTTCTCAGCACCAAGGAAAGTTACAGTTCACTTCTGTTTTTCTGCAAGTGTATATGTGTGAATATATATATATATATATATATATGTATATGTGTGTGTGTGTGTGTGTGTGTGTGTGTGTGTGTGTGTGTGTGTGTGTGAATGTATAATGCTTGGTTTCCTTCGTCTCTCACACGCTGCACACACACTATAAGCTCTTTCATCACGAACAGTAGCTGCATCAACATTACCAGAGTCACTTGTCCATATTAACGTGTTCATTCCTTTTACACATCCACTCTTTCTTTCTCAGCCTGTCATGCTGCTCTGTCACACTCTCCCTTGTTCACTCTTTTGCTATCTTTCCCCCTGTGGGAGGCTGCCTGATGTGTGAACCACAGGGCTGATGTTATATATAGCTCATTCTGACACTAGTTAGTGCTCTAGATCTGAGTAATGAACCCTTCATGGCTTAAGAACCTGATAATAACACTGACATGCTTTCTGTGCTGCCAGTCAGGTCAATTTATTGTCATCTTACATATATTTGTCTCTATACGTCTATACACACAGCGGACCGAGGTGAGAAGATTCGCCAGTTCAGAATGACAGCGCGAGACTGTGCAACTGGAAATAATTCAGCGTCGATGCTGTGGCCATGCAAATATCAATCTCTGAGCAGCAACAAAGCAAGAGAGTCGGTGCACAGTTTATTAAATAATCTATCAAAGAATCAGTAATTCAAATTCAAGTTTAAACCATCATCCAGCACAAGTCTTTAAAACAGTGTGTACAGGGCAAAAGTCTCAGTTCCAGTGAAGGAGGCGTGTCCTTTGGGTTTGTCAATCGGTGGCTTCGTGTCCGTCAGTACCTGTGAAATGTGTATTTAGTTCCTGCGAAGTAGGCGTGGTCTATGGTATATTTATTTCTAGTGAAGGAGGTGTGGTCTCTCCGTCTTAGTCCCATTGAAGGAGGTGTGGCTTCAAAATGTGTAAGAGTTAGTGAGGCAGGATTGGCCTCTGTGTCTTTAGTTCCAGTGAAGGATTCGTGACCCTTGTGTCTGTCAGTCACAATGATGGAGGTGTGGCTTCTGTGTTTGTCAGTCCCAGCAAGGGCGTGGATCATTTCTGTTGGGTGCGAGCCATTTCATATGTTGCTTTTTCATTGGTCTTAAGTTAATGCGCTGTCCTGAGATGTTGTAAATAAAAATCAAATAGCAAATACGGAGGTGGAAAAAGTGGGCGTGGCACCCAGATTTTGACGGGCCGTAACTCCTGGACGAGCAAATACATGAAGCCGAAACTTGGGATTCTTTCATTTGGCATTCAAAGGAAAAAATCGGATTTTTTTTTTTTAAGCCAATCTGAGACCTAAGTACAACAAGGGTGTGTGGGTTGTCATGTAATGCCCCAAAGTCTAAGGACAAGACAGCCAACATAGCCACGTTGGAACCGGAGCAGCCTCAGGATGAACGAGTCACGAGTCAGTAAAGCTTAGAAAACCAACTGTTGTGTTGGTTCAGATTTCTGAGACGCACCTGCAGTCACTCTGAGGAGAACACATACTGAACAGTTGGTAGCTGCTGTGAACAGAGCAGCAGAACACACATGATGGTGTCAAGCTCGGTCGATAGCTCATGCAGACTCACAACGCCTCTAACAGGAACAGAGCCACTACAGAGTTTCCAGCTGTACAGCAAGTCCCGAAGAGAAACAGTAAAGTGATGAATTTAATTAGTGAACATTCTCATATTCAAAAGGAGCCGATCAGAAAACCTCATGTGTCCAGAGTCTAATCAGCCAAATAAAGCTTAAAGCTAATTTAAGATGCAATGGGTTGTTTTTTTGCACTTGAGCTACTTATATACGTTCTAATAGCATCCTGTAGACTCCACTCACCACAAAAGACACAGCCTCTGTTAAATAATTTGTATTGAAAAATAAATATACAGATTTAATGACTATTGTCATCTGAATCATCAGCAGTTATGTTAAAGTTTTCCAACAGAAGCTTCAAGTCCTGTTTTCTCTGTTAACCCCAAGTATTGGGCATTTATTGAAAATCATAGCTCATACAATAACCTGCACCCGATGTTGTGAGCATATTTGTTCAGAATAAAATCATTAATATGAATGAATTCATCCGTGAGGTAGTCATTACACGAGGGACACATAGTTTATGTGTCTAGTCTATTCATTTGTTATACCCTAGTGGCCTGGTGGACAAGTGGACTGTTAATAAAGCTGTCAGCAGTGATTTTAGCTTTCAACAAAGAAAAAGAAATGACTCCATATTAATTTTTGAAAAATTACACTGCCATCCCTTCGCAAAGGATTCTAATGAATTAACGCTCTTACCATAAATATAGGAATAAAATACTTGGCATGCCCTGATAAGAAAATATTCAACAAGGTGTGGTTCAAAGTGAAGCAGAGTTCTTGTTACAGCCACAATGTTGATTATCTTCCTATAGAAAATAACCTACAGATTATAATAATCTCTAAAGATCTATCGATTATTTTCCCGACATTTTCTCCCAAAGAGTTTTATGTCTTACACCAAATGCTTTTTTACATTTCTTTGAAAACAACCCCATTTTTTCTTTTTTCCTTTGACAAATCTCTTTATAGGTACGTTTATTTCAAGGCTGTATACTTCCCTCACTTCTTTATTTTTATTTTTTTTTTAAATTAGAGAAGCAAGAAAGCACAAAGCCTTCTGTCCTGCCAGTGGTGGAAAAGTTATGGCTTTACCTCTGACTGCCACTGGAGACTCCTTCCATCAAAGCTACATAAACAGCTCCTTACAGAAGTCATCGACATATCAATGGCAACTGAGTTCCTGTAGAAATGATAACGCATTAGAACCAGTGCATTCTAATAAACCTGTGTGTATTGTAGCTGAAAATACTGTCTGATCTGCTGTTACGGAAAATTCATCAACGCTTCTGGCCAGTTGAACTGCTCTGTGGTGTATGGTATGATAGCTACATCTTTAAGCCTAATTAATTAGGTTTCCAAGCAAGCAAAATACCGGACTGTTTTTTTTTTTTTTATTGTATTTAAATGCAATTTGAAAGTAATTTCTCAGTCCAAATCATTAATGCAGCTTTTACTTAATATCTCAGTTCCATGTGTGTGGGATTCAAAGCACCATCATATCAGGGCTTTAGAAGCAATGAGGAAATCTAGTAATTTATAACTCATTCAGAGTAAGACTGCACACAGGACGCATAACGATGTTATGCCTGTGACAAATGTGTGCTCCCATCCCTCACTCCCAACCTGCTAAATCCAAGTGCGTTTTGTCGGCTGCTAGGCAACCGTCAAGCGCTTTCTGTTCTGTAGGAGCATTACAGAGTGATAACGAGTGTGCCCGTGAAGTTCTCTCGACCAAAACAATTAACGCCAAGCGTAATGGAAGGGCCCAAGAACGCTGAAAGAAAAGGAGAAGAAGAAACACAAAAGAAGGTGTGGTTGGTTTTGTCAAACCTCCATGTGTAAGCTGTCACGCTCGGTCCAGCTGCTCTTCAGAGGGGTGAGAGGGTTGTTTGCACGTGTTTGCAGCAGTAGGCCTGCTGGGGTGTCATGGCAGAAATAACTCCTACAATCACTGGTGCTGTACAGAAACACAGTGGAAGCTAATTATACTGACGATGACACAGAGGAGGCATGACAGATAGTCAATGAGGATCCAGCTTGTTTTTAGCTGGGTTTAACTTTAACTCTCCTGATTCTGTACCAAAGGTGTTTCAATTTGGACAATCACACCTAGAATTATAGTCAAGATCAGCATTGTTATGTCCAACATCATGACGAGCTCAAGGCCAAGTCAAGATTAAAACCAAATAAAAAAGCCATTAAATGTTTTTTTGTTTTTGGAGCTTTTATGTCAACTAGCAGTTGCTGGCTATTGTGATTTGCTCCAATGAGTAGGCTGTTATCTCGAAGCAGCAATTACTTCTTGCCCTACTTTGTGCATGCAAAAAGAAAAGACAACACAAATGTTATTCTTACAAACTTTCAGTCAAGGCCATATTCAGCAAAACCAATGTCCGCGACTGAGAAGTCCAAATATGCAGAAGTCAATACTTTGGCTTGGAAGACGTCTCAAGACTCCGACAGCAATAATCATACTATTTGCGCGTTGAAACGATAGATTGTTAAAGAATGCAAGATTTTCTTAAACCCCAGGATATATAAACCCACCACTGCTTCTCATAAGCTCAACTCTGAAAAGTAAACCGTAAAGAATACGTGCTGACTCTGCAGCATGTACATGTACCTTATCAGGATTTCTCGCCTTTTGATATACAGTAGGCGGGGATAATATTGTCCATAAAGTTCCATCACTGATCACGAGGCTGATTTGATTTGTCCCTCTCAAACACATCATAGGCATGTGCATAACTGTACGCTGAATATACGAGCATGGGTCGCTTAGACGCTTAGAAATGCACAAAACAGGTTGGGTAGACTTCGTAATAAGACATTAAAGCACGAGGGTGTAAGTGAACAAGTAAACTAATGAACACAAAACAGGTGAACACAATCAAGAGAGAAGCCAGTGATGTGACCGGGACAAGAGACAGGACCGAACCAAAAATAAAAGCATGCAAAAAAGTGCAAAGTGCATGAATGACATGAATCACTTGACAATCACAATTGCTCGTTTGAATATTAGGCCACGCCCTGATTCCTCATCTTGTTCTGAGTAGCGAATGTAGTTGGCATCTGAGGAGTGTTTTAGTATCTTTCTCCTGTTGTCTTTCTGTTTTCACTAAAATCTACATCTCACCTTTCGGTACCAACAGTGACACGTTTTCATTCCGGACATGTTTTTGGATATCATTTTTCACCGTTTTCATATTTCGTCCATTCTGGCCTCCTCGTCTTTTTCTTAGCCTTCATAGTCTTTTCCCTCTCCCCTGTCTCCTTTCTTCATCTCTTCATTCATTGCACTTCAGTACATTTCTGTGCACTTCCTCCGAGACCTTCTCCTTTCTGGGCAAGGAAATGAAACGTCATAAACAGTGACAGCCTTTTTTTTCCTTTTCAAAGCTGGTTTTATCTCACCACCGATCGTATTTTAGCTCGATTCGCACTTTCTCAGCTCTGATTAATTCAGTGTGTTTCACTGCAATTAGCAGGAATCAAAGCTGTATCTCTCTCACATTACCTACTGTAGCGCACTCTTTACTGGAATGCATTTCATTGGATCCCAGTTGCATATAAGGTTTTTTTTTAAATACATTTTTGTGTGTTCTTTTTAGCATTTGGACCAAAACATTCCATTCCTTCTGTTATGCCTCTCAGACCGCAAGTTCCTGATTGCCAACGCCCAGATGAAGAACTGTGGCATCATCTACTGCAACGAGGGCTTCTGCCAGATGTTCGGCTTCTCGCGGGCCGAGATCATGCAGCAGTCATGCACGTGTCACTTCCTGGCAGGACCGGGCACCATGAAGAGCGCTCTGGCTCAGCTGGCCCAGGCCCTGCTCGGCTCCGAGGAGCGCAAGGTGGAGATCCTCTACTACTCCAAAGAAGGTACGCAGGGGGGAGGAAAGATGAGGAGACGAGGGAAAAAGAGGGACGAGAAGGAGAATAGAGGAGAATATCTTGTGAATATCAGCAGAATATCACAGATAGCCTTCCTGTTCACTAAAAACGTAGCTTGACGTTACGTGTTTAGCTACATCTGTACAGCAGTTCAGTCAGTCAGAGTTGTTTTAACACACTCAGAGGAAAGCGCTTTCCGCCCTCTTCTACATACCTGAGCTCACAGCACGCTCACGACTGGCTAGCGTTACCCTGATTGACAGGAGAGAACGCGTACGCCCCTCCCACTCGGACAGAACGGACAATATTGCTTTCTTTCTCCTGACCACGCATGGCTGTGGCGTCAGTTTGCGATCTCCTGAGAAATATTATCTGTTGCATCATGGTTTACTTCTGCTTCAGAATGAAAACACACACACACACACACACACACACACACACTGCCATAACACACAAAGCACACACACACATTTTGATGTTTTTAATGGGCCAGTCAGACTCCCACTCAGAGCAGTGTTTATAGCCTCCAGTTCCACTCTTGCAGCTTTTACGACCCTCTCTAGTCTGTGTGTGTGTGTGTGTGTGTGTGTGTGTGTGTGTGTGTGTGTGTGTGTGTGTGTGTGTGTGTGTG
>JAQQZR010000008.1:2471442-2490258 GCA_030068235.1 Notoglanidium macrostoma
TTAGAGTAGCCAGTTGACCTAATCTGCATGTCTTTGGACTGTTGGAGGAAACCGGAGCACCCGGAGGAAACCCACGCGTGCACGGGGAGAACATGCAAACTCCGCACAGAAAGGCACCCTGGGGATCGAACCCAGGACATTCTTGCTGTGAGGCGAGCACACCACCGTGCCGCCTATTTTATATATATTACTGATAATAAGAACTCTAAAAGAGAGCAAGCTAGGCTAGTTAGTTAGCTGATACTAGCAAGGACAGGTGTGGTTATGATTGTGTCAGCACAAAAAGCCCACTGACTAGTTGGAAAGCACCCACCAGGAAGGAGCAAACATGGTTCTGAAATGTAATGAGACATAATTGACGCTATGCCGAGAAACACAGTTCTCTACATAGCAAAAGAGAAAACTTCTAGAGGTACTTATACAAGCATTCATACTTGAGGGCGTTTCTGCACAATGAGCAATGTAAGTACGAGGAAAAAGCCTCCACGCACGCTTGTCAGTCATGAGGAGTCGCTGTCACAGCTTTGTGTTCCATTCGGGGCGGTCTGAATGCTTAAAAGCGTCGTTAGACTTCAGAGCACTCAGTGATGCTGTGTAGGATTTAGGCAAGGCTCATTGTCCCGCTTCACCAAAGTTTGGCACGCTCGTGACGTCTCCAGTTCGGTTTGCGGTTTCCATGGTAACCAGTAGTTGCCATGGTCCCCCGAGACCCGCCTGATCCCTGTTTGCCAGTGGAACATTAGTGCAGCACGCTGGCCGTGTGATCACTGAAAGATTTACTGATACGTGTTTTATAGACGGGGAGATGATGAGCGAATGCTCAGGGGTTTGTTCTTACCTCATTACAGCGCTGTAGAGGTGAATGTGTAATACACTCAGCTCCTGTGTGTGTGTGTGTGTGTGTGTGTGCTTATCCATCTCGTCCTGTCTCCTCTTTTCAGATCAGTTGAATTGATGTTGAATACTAGCCGTTTCTCAGCATTTTACTTTGTACGTATGTAATAATCTGTGTTGTCTGTAGCCCATCTGTCGCTATGCACAGTGTGTCAGTTCCTCTGTACCGTTTCCTTGGAAAGGCAGCACCATGGGACCCCAGCCGAGCAGACAGTATTTGGGTGGTGTTTTCATGCTCACTGCACTGCAGTGACACTGACAGGGTAGTGGCATGTTAGTGGGTGTTTTGCTGTTATTTCAGACACAGCAGCTTTGCTTAGGGACTTTTAAGCATCTTGTAACTGCTACATGCCTTGGCATATTATTTCATTATGTTTAGTAACTGTAGAAAATATGGTGTGCAACCTGGACATTCAGATACTATACACAGACATGCGTAGATTGATATACATCAAATCAAATCCACAACACAATAAAGTGTGCAACAAATAAAGGGGTCTGAATACTTTGTGAATCAATTAAAAATCAATGAACTCATGAAATCGTCCTCTTTCCCTAAATGTAGATCAGTAACCAAGCAATGTTTGGCTAAACTGAGCTCATAATCTCTCTATACTTGCTAGTTACAGTAGCTTTGTATTTCCTGAGCGAACAAAGATATCAAAGCTCATCACTCTCTGACTACGTTACTGTAGGTTTAAGGTGAAAAATAGTTTTGCCTGAACTATTGCTTTAAAAACGTGATCGCTAAAAAAAAAGAATAAAATAAGTGAATTAGTAGAATTAGTTCTTCATAATGGCCTGTTGGCTGCTACATATGTAATGTGTTTCAGGTACTGTCTCTGGGAGCCGACGTGCTGCCCGAGTACAAGCTGCAGGCGCCGCGCATCCACAAGTGGACGATCCTGCATTATAGCCCGTTCAAGGCCGTATGGGACTGGGTGATCCTGCTGCTCGTGCTCTACACAGCCGTGTTCACGCCGTACAGCGCCGCCTTCCTGCTCAGCGAGCACCAGGGAGAAGGCCGAGCCGACTGCGGCTACACCTGCAACCCGCTCAACGTCGTCGACCTTGTGGTGGACGTCATGTTCATAATCGACATCGTCATCAACTTCAGGACAACCTACGTGAACCGCAACGACGAGGTGGTCAGCCATCCGGGTCGCATCGCGCAGCACTACTTCAAGGGCTGGTTCCTAATCGACATTGTAGCAGCTATCCCCTTCGACCTGCTCATCTTCAGATCGGGCCAAGATGAGGTGAGAGGAAAAGGAAGAGGATGAGAGAGAGACTGAGACCGAATAAGGTTTGATGAAAGCATTGGTGGAATAGAGATAAAATTTATCCGTCTTTTAATAAAGTTGTGTGTAAACGTGTTCATAGTCCAAACTAAACAAACTTTTCCTGCCATATTTCCAAAGGTTTCAGTAATACCGGTTTTCTTTGGCCATAAATTATGCATGTTCACGGCACAGCTAATTTACCTTTAGCCACGCCCACAAAACTCCATAAAAGGAGAGCCAAATACTTTACCCTAATAATGGCTAGTCTCGGTTATAAAATTCTTTTGGATTGCTTCTTACTGGTTCAGAAAATTTTTCCACTAAATTGTTATATGTAATGTAACTAAATACAGAAACGATTTTAATAACTGAATGATCACAGAAACTCAATCAGGGTTCACATTAGTGAGTCTCTTTATAGGTAAATTTACAGAAACTCAGGAACTGTTTAAAGGATACACGCGAACTACAAGCAGTTTGAGAAACGAGGCCCATTATTTCTAGATTTCATGTAATTGTAGTTTCATTGTTTGTTTTTTTCTCTCGTTATATTCTATTGTTTTTAATAACACTGCCTCAAACCCCACCCAGCCCCAAACCACCACTCTGATTGGCTTGCTGAAGACAGCACGGCTGCTGCGTTTGGTGCGCGTGGCGCGGAAGCTGGACCGGTACTCGGAATACGGCGCAGCCGTCCTATTCCTGCTCATGTGCACCTTTGCACTCATCGCCCACTGGCTGGCCTGCATCTGGTACGCCATCGGGAACGTGGAACGCACGGGCTCTGCTCCCGGCGTTTCCTTGAGGATTGGCTGGCTCGACAACCTTGCTGACCAGATCGGCAAACGCTATAACGACAGTGACGCCTCGTCCGGACCCAGCATCAAGGACAAATACGTCACCGCTCTGTATTTCACCTTCAGCAGCCTGACCAGTGTCGGCTTCGGCAACGTCTCGCCAAACACCAACCCTGAGAAGATCTTCTCCATCTGCGTCATGCTCATCGGCTGTGAGTAGGCCGATCAGCCTATATCAGACAATAATGAATGACACGTTGTACTTTTTTATCCATTCATGGTTACATTTAACATTGTGGAATAGCCATGAAACTCCATCCTGTCGCACCACCAGCCTTTCATTTTTCTATCTCTTGATGTTAATAAGACAAGAAAATGCAGCACGTCATGCTACTAAGAAACCACAAAGCTCATTCTAAAAAGGCTAAATATCTCACCTCATAGAAAACTTCACCATATCAACGATGACGTTGTTAAATAATGTTTTATACTTATTTATCTATGGTAATATTTATTGCTAGTCTTGCCTCATGTGGAGTGTTGATTCCTCTCTTCACCCTACTAGTGTTTTTGTCCAAATCAGACTTATCTTGCTTATCTCTCTCTCTCTCTCTCTCTCTCTCTCTCTCTCTCTGTCTCTCTCCGCAGCTCTGATGTATGCCAGTATCTTCGGCAACGTGTCGGCTATAATCCAGCGTCTGTACTCAGGCACAGCTCGCTACCACACGCAGATGCTGAGAGTGAAGGAGTTCATCCGCTTCCACCAGATTCCTGGAGGCCTGAGGCAGAGGCTGGAGGAGTATTTCCAGCACGCCTGGTCCTACACCAACGGCATCGACATGAACGCGGTGAGGAGATCTCTCCATCACACACGTCCGGCTCTTACTGTGGAGCCTGTTTATCTGATTACGCAGCTGTTTATTCGTAAGACATTATTCTTCCTTTTTGTCGCTTCCTTTCTCTTCCGGTCTCGTCCCTCCTTCATTTCCTGTTTCTCTGCTTTTCTTCCCATGATCTCTTTATCCCTGTGCTTTTTATCCTGTTTTCTTTTGTTGTCTCTTTGTTCTTCATATTCTTTCTCCGACTTCCACTTTTCTTTTTCCACTGTTTTCTTTTCTGCTGTCCTCTCCGTACCTTGGTCTATATATTTATGCCACTGTATATTTTTGTCTGTTGTTGCTGCTGTCTTTCTCTCCATTCTTTTTGTATTTCCCATCTGTCTGTCTGTCTTCCATTGCTTTTTCCTTCTCTTGGTCATTCATTCCTATTAATCACCATGCTTTCTTGCCTTTCCATCCCTCTGTCTTTCTGTTTTCTCTCTTTTTTTTCTGTCTCACTACATCGGTGTCTTTCTGTCTTTTCCTTCTGCCTGTCTGCGCGTTTGTATCCGCATCCCCGTCACTCTCGCTTCCATTTACTCGTCTCTCCATCCTGATCTGTGTGTCCAGGTGCTGAAGGGGTTCCCTGAGTGTCTGCAGGCTGATATCTGTCTGCACCTGAACCGCACTCTGCTGCAGAACTGTAAGGCGTTCTGCGGGGCGAGTAAGGGCTGTTTACGAGCTCTGGCCATACGCTTTAAAACCACTCACGCTCCACCGGGAGACACGCTGGTGCACAGCGGGGACGTGCTCACTGCTCTCTACTTCATCTCCCGCGGCTCCATCGAGATCCTCCGTGACGATGTGGTCGTGGCCATCTTGGGTACTGGAGCTTCCACTGCTTTGCTCAGTCACCGTTTCAAATCAAATCAGTCGTCTTTGTTTATCTCCTTTCTCCATCCTTCTTACTTCATTTTCTATGTTTACCTGTCCTCATTTTAAATAATGTCATACTTTGTATCACCGTCCGATATCTAAAAGAACCCAGATCACACTTTTTCCTCTCCTCCCCTTCTCTCTTTTCTATTCTTTTTTCTTCGTCATGTATTTAATCTTCTTAAATGTAATTTTTTCGTTACTCTTTCCTACTTATTCCTCCAAGCCACTTTCTTTCTTTTTCGTTGACCTTTTCCTCTCCAATTACTTAGTTTCTTTTTTAGTTTTATTTATTGGATATAATTAATTGCTATTAATTATAATAATTTATGTTCTTTCTTTTTCTATATGTTTCATATTATCGGGTTTTTTTTGTTTTGTTTTTTTTGTTTTGTTGGTTTTTGGCATATAGGAGGATGCAATTGCAGGATACATTTCTTTTTTTTTCTTTTTTTAACTGAAGCAGGCAAACAAATATAAAGGGCAAGGTGATAATAAGGCGAGCTGCTAAGAGGCAAAGTAGAATAGAAACAAGGCTATTTTTGATAACAAACTACAGAGACAAGTAAAGAAAAAAATGGCTTTCTGTTCTCACTATTTAGGGTTCAAATGACTTCATTTCTGCAGCTATGTAGTGCGCTGTGTACACCGCAGAATTAATCTGCGGGTCAGTTACATAATAAAAGTGACTGCTACATGTGACTTCTTACATGTAACATTTGTTCATTTATTTATATACATCATTTAAAAACTGTAAAAAAAAAAAAAACACATTTTGAGAGAAGAGACTAAAGGCAGAACGTCGAACCTTAAACAATCTAATGCGGATTTTTTTCCCTTTGAATAATAAATAAAACTGTGAAATTCACACTGACCGCTGCGAGCTCTTCTCCTGTAATTCTTCCTTTGTTCCATCTCTGAGCTGCCCTGATGATCCGCGATGACGTCATGCCCTTCTGCCTTATTGATCATGTGATATTGATTATCTCTAGGCCAAACATTCAGACCGCTCATGCTGTCAGCACCATCTATAGATTAAAAACCCATTTAGTTCTGTCTTGTGTTTACTCGATGCGGACTCGTTTGTTTCGTCCGAAATAAAAACTTCCTCTCCTTTTTTTTTTTTTTTCTCCACTCAGGAAAGAACGACATCTTCGGCGAGCCCATCAGTCTGTACGGGAGGCCTGGGAAATCGAGCGCAGATGTCAGGGCCCTGACCTACTGCGACCTGCACAAGATCCTGAGGGACGATCTGCTGGAGGTGCTGGACATGTACCCCGATTTCTCCGACAGTTTCTGGACCAACCTGGAGATCACCTTCAACCTCCGAGATGTAAGGGCTTATCATTTTCTCAAGCCGCGCGTCACACGTGGAAATAGTTAGCTCATGTACCTGCTGATTAAATCAGTATACAGAGATAGTGTGTGTGTGTGTGTGTGTGTTTATGTAAGTTACTGGAGCTTGTTTGTCTCAGGCAGATAGAATGATACAGCCAAACCCCAGCGAGGAGTCGGACTGCGGCTACAGACAGGAACAGCACAAGAGAGACTCCCTTCATCGCAACAGACCAGGTAAAACTGTGTGTGCGTGTGTGTGTGTGTGTGTGTGTGTGTGCATGTGTGTGTGTTGGTCAAGCTCAAGAAATATGCACATTTTCAGTGCCATAATTAAGTCCTGAATGATTCATTCTTACAGTCTAATACATTGTAATACATTTGAACTCATTAAAGGAGAAACAATACTAAATAATTGTCTCCAGTTGAACTCCAGTTCCCAGAATTCCACAGTGTAACCCTTTACTTTAGCAGATATTCCTTGACTCCATTTCCCAACATTAGAATGAACTACCAACTCCTCCACTAACGCAATACACCTGATCATCATTACCCTTTCTCTTTAAATCACCCAAATGTTCATTCATTAGAGCTTTTGCTGATCATATGACTTTTAACTCTTTGAATAAGACACTGGATTTTATCTTTTGGATTGTTGGCTCGGTGTTCATTTAATAGAACCTTTTTTAAATATATATAATCAACACTGTTTAGAAAACAAGGTAGTTTGAGAGTAAAAAGGAAAAGGAGGAAGTGTTTGTATTACTGATCATCTGAAACAGGAAGTTGGTTGGACACGCCTGTCCACAGCGTGCTCCGTTTCACAAACCCTAAACACTGCGAAGAGGATATTTTTATGTTTAATGGACTACAAATATCAGGAGATCAACTCATTTCATTAACATTTATACTATATTATTTTTAGGCTGTAACACAGGATCAGTCAGCTCGAGCAAATAAAACCTGTCCCGGAAAATGATAAAAGATACAGGAACATAAAAATGAATCATCGTTTCTGGTAGCTGTTCATTTTTTCTTGCTGCCAGTTTTATAGGAAACTTGGAAATGTGAGGCAGTAGAAAACAAGATCTCTTTTATTTGGAAAAAGAAAAAAAGATAAAATTGATGAACTGCCGTTACACAGTGGTCACATGGTTCCTCTTGCTCTTCTATGAGCTTTATTTCTGACCCCACACTCACTCCTGCCTACATGAGAGAAAAAGCCACATTTGCAACTTCTGTTGAGTCCTGAACAATCCCAGTCCTGATGAAGATCCTGTATACTGGATATTTTTAATTTGCTGTATAATCTATAGAGATGCCTGGCGTAATGAGAAATGCAGTGTATCTCCGATCTTTGTGCTTTTGCTCGCTTCAGATGGCACGGATAGAGAATACCCGTATCCAGACCAGTCGTGCGGCTCTGTAGGGAACCACAGGGGGGTGCTCTTGCACTCTCACTGGGACGAGCTGTGCAGCAGTGTGAGCGCTGCCTCTTTGTCCAGTGAGGATGAGATCAAACACTCTGGGCCTGGACGGGGAGACGTGTACTCTGCAGAATTGAGGGAGTACGTCCCCACTGTGGTCAACCTCCTGCCCACCAGCACCGGAGAACGGGGAGCCCATCCCTATTCAGGTACAGAGAGAGAAAGAAAGGTGCAGTGCAGGAATATTCAGTGGGAAAAATCATGATGATCTAATGTGAGCCAAAACAGAATGGAGACCTTAGTGTCATTTTGTGTGTCATGTCATCTTTCTGAGGTGATGCAATGCATATCTTGATACTAGTTAACCGTCTGATGTTTGGAAAGGAACAAACAAATCAGTACAATGGAGTGATTCAGAGTCTGAGACTGACAGGTACAGAGGCCACACCCCCTTCACTGAGACTGACATGCACTGAGGCCACGCCTCCTTCACTGAGACTGCACTGAGACTGACATGCACTGAGGCCACACCCCCTTCACTGAGACTGACATGCACTGAAGCCACGCCTCCTTCACTGAGACTGACATGCACTGAGGCCACGCCTCCTTCACTGAGACTGCACTGAGACTGACATGATACTCCTTTTTTTTTTTTTGCTTTTATTTTCTGATGCGTCTCTCATTGTGTGTGTTGGTGTACCCCTTCTCTCTGAATGTCTCAGGGCTGTACGGCTGCTGGTCCGAGCGCAGGCCGAGTCAGTGCCCCGAGAGTCCCAGGCGCTTGGTGACATCCGCACGCACCTGCTATCATCACCACCAGCGTGGTGCGAGTGCCGAGGAGAGACCGAGCGATCTTCAGTCCCGCCTTGAACTGCTGCAGTCCCAGCTGAACCGGTCAGAACACACACATACACACACACACATCTTTATTTCTCATCATCTTGTCTTTTTTGTACTCTTTTCGTTTTTACGTGCTTCCTTCAACCCTGTGGTTTCCTTTCTACTTGCTAATCTCTATTTCTGTTTCCTGACTTCGCATTACTCTTTTCCTCTCTCACTATTCTTTAACTTCTGTTTCTTTTTCTCCCTGCCGGTAGACTGGAGACACGGATGACGGCCGACATTAACGTGATCCTGCAGCTGCTCCAGCGACAAATGGCTCAAGTACCACCTGCTTACAGCTCTGTGTCTCCAGCCTCGGCGGTCAGTCACACCGCTCCTCTACCTGACCCGTACGGGGCTCCGACTTCCCACTCATCCACACCTACAACTCCTACTGTACACATCAGAGAGCCAACACACACCTCCACCAACAACGTGAGTGTTAGCAAAGAGTGCTCACAAGTTCCTGTGTGCCTAAAGTGTGGAGAAGCAGCAGGGACAAATCTGAATTTGAAACACGTGTAGGACTTAAACACATGTAATGTAGGGCAGGCTTTTTTTTGCCGATTTGACATTAAAACCTTTGGACAGGGCGTGACTTAAGCAGGAAGGGCACGCTCTGGAAATCATGGTATGTGACATATCGTCAAATATCTTATTGTTGCCAAAGAATTGAAATCGTATCAGTCGATATCCGATATCTATCAGCGGTATCGTCAAATATCAAATCATTGCTCAAATATCAAATATCTTTTCATAATTATAAGAATTGAAATCTTACGTATAATAGACTCGGTAATATCGTCAAATTTTGAATCGTTGCTGTAAGAATTAAAATCGCATGTATAGTAGTAGATCAGTGGTATCATTAACTAGCAGATTGTTGCCTTAAGGATCGAAATTGCATCATATCCTAGTAGATCAGTGATTTCAGCAAATTGTGAATCGTTGCCTTAAGCATTGAAATTGAAATCATTTCGACCTAAACTCAGTAAGCTGACAAATACTGAATCGTCGCCTTAAGAAACTAAATAGTATCGTATCATAGTAGGTCAGGTTTTGCGTCCAATCTCAGTTGATTTGATTGAAGAATTAATTGTAAGTAGTAAGTAGCAATATTCTCAAATATCGAATCGTTGCCTGAAGAATTGAAATTGTACGGTAACACAGTAGATCAGAATTATCATTACATTTCTCCTTGTATTGTGTGAAAGCCTGAGGTTTAATTATAGTAGTCATAAATACTCAGTAACACTGGAAAGAAAAGGGAAGGATGTTTGGAAGCTGCCTGATGCCTTACTCCTTCTTTAATTGACTGCAGTGTATTTATTTTAATCCTGTCTTCCCATCTTACAGAGTCCTGAGTCGCACAGCCCTAACCCAGAGTCTCACGCGTCCCTGTCCAGCAGCGTCCTCCTCACCACAGCCACAGACGACACCACGTTCCCGGAGACAGGGACCAAACCGCCTGTAGCTGCGAATCTCAGCATCCCTGGAACCCTGCATCCTCACCTCAGCCTGCGTTTCCCCTCTCTCCCTGAGCACCTGGAGAGCCCGAGCAGCCTGGAGGACGACACATCACAGCTCCAAAGGCACCTGTCCGACCCTGGGCTCCCGGGCAGCTAGAGTCCCGAGCGGGCTGCACTCTCTTCTCATCTCCCCGCTGGGCCACGTGCGTCCAACATTAGCTCTACTGCAGGATAGATTACTGCTGGACACGGGTTAATCCACATCGAGCAGAGAGAACCCGGTCAAATACGAAGCACACGCATGTTTCCCAGATTGTATGTAGAACAAAGCACAAACAGAACACTGCACAGGTTTACCTCTGCAGTGCCAAGGAAGCGGTAGTGTTATTTAGCGTTGCACCAATCCGATGGGTCACAGAAAGACAGGACATAGAAACCGTCTGCATTTAGGAACCTTTTGGCCAGGGTGATGGATAATTCCAATTAACCACTATTTACGAAGGCTGCTTGTGATTGTTTGCCAATTTAATGACTGCAGCGCTGATTAATGAGGTCAATCTGTCGGACTCAAACATGACTTAAACACAACGTGTTCCAACAGCGAGGTTTTTAAATACTAATTGTTAAGCCGTTTGGCGAACATCCAGCCTGTCCACGAACTAATGAAATTGGCATTTCCAAATAAGAGCATCAGTTTAATCTCAGGAGCTAAAAGGAACATAGGAAGCGTTGAAACAGGGAAATCCTTTCCATTCGCTGTGAAAGGTTAAAGGAAAGCTCCACCCTGAAACACATCAAATATGTTTATATTGAAATATTTGCAATGTGCTCACTGATTCCGCTGATGATGCTATTGTTTATGCCGTATTCTGGTTATTCCTGTGAGATTTTCAACGATCTCAAACAAAGTTTTTCGCTCTTGGCTCCTGGAAACAAAAGAACAAAAGCTTCTTTTCTCACGCACCATTTTCCAGTGACGTTCAACATCATATTCATCAGAAATCCAGTGCAGAGTTAGTGGAGATGTTAGACTGAGTGCTGGACTCCGTGTCCCAGAATGCAAAGCTGTTATATGATAACAGAGAGGCGTTTTGGTCTCGATGATGGTAATAGCATGGAAATTTAAGCAGCTCGAGCAGAGTGTACAGATGAGGAGGTGAGAGAGCAGGACAGACGGAAACACTAAAGTGCCGCTGCACCGCTCTCTAAGTAGAGATGAACTAAATCCGTAAACACCACTATAGTCGAATGGCATTGTGGGTAATGAATGAAACTGCTGACCTAAGGAAGAATTGACCAACATGTTGGTCATGGTCAACATGGACACTGATGAAGATAACATTGTCTAAGATGATAACGTCGATTATGAAGATTAAAATGAAAGTCATTCAGGGTGGATTTTTCCTCTGAAATAAAGCTAAAACTTACATACTAATATCGGTGCGCATAACATCACTCAGTGGAAACACAGACCATTCGCAATTGTGTTTTGTCGAAAATCTTTTAAATATTGCTTCTTAAAAGTCTGTTAGCTGAAGCTGAGGGAGAGAGACACAGAGAGAGAGAGAGACACACAGACACACAGAGAGAGACACCCACAGAGACAGAATGAGAGACAGAGAGAGACACACAGGGAGAAAGAGAGACAGAAAGACAGAATGAGAGACAGAGAGCGAGACACACAGGAAGAGAGAGACACACAGAAAGTCAGAGAGAGAGAGACCAAGACGGAGAGAGTGTGACACACACAGAGAGACACACACAGAGAGAGAGAGAGAGAGAGAGAGACACACACAGAAAGACCGAATGACACACACATACAGAGAGAGACAGACACACACATACAGAGAGACACACACACAGAGACACAGAGAGAGAGACACAGAGACAATGAGAGACAGAGAGACACACAGAGAGAGACACAGGGAGAAAGAGAGACACAGAAAGACAGAATGAGAGACAGAGAGCGAGACATACAGGAAGAGACACACACACAGAAAGACAGAGAGAGAGACCAAAACCAAGAGTGAGAGACACACTCAGAGAGACACACAGAGAGAGAGAGAGAGAGAGATACAGACAGAGAGACACAGAGAGAGATACAGACAGAGAGAGACACGTGCACACACACAGAGACACAGAGAGAGAGAGACTGCACTGGAAACCCGGCTAGTGAGGAGTCGTGGGCTGAAACAAGATTTTCTGATGTCCTGGGTGTGGCGTAATTCAGAGCGAAACCTCGGCTGGGTTTGAGTAGTAATACTGAAAGACATTGTGGTGGTGTAGGAGTTATGAGCTCATGCACTGGTGTAGGCAGAAATGAATTTATCGGGGGAGGCTATAAATCACCACAGTCTATTTGTGACTGTGATCAAACGTTGGGTGGAAGTGAGACAGTAGGAGGAGGAGCGATCTCACAGATCTGTTACTTGTATCCTTTAAAACCCGATTGACCTTCAACCCATCCTGCCATGACGTTATTCAACAAACAAAATGGGACTCGCCAACCGAATCGGAGGGCTGCGGTGGTTAAATGCGGAATCACAGGGACTATTTATGAACATCATCGCAGCACAGTTTTGCTGCGAAAAAACGTATACGACTCAGAGTAAGATTTTTGCTCAGCAGCTGTGCAGCGGTCATGAAAGGTCTGCATATGCTACATGGCCAAAAGTATGTGCACCCCTGTCCGTCACACCCATAAGTCTCCATAAACCGTTGGCCATATAGTGTATAATAAGCTGTGATGTACAGGACTGTGCTCATGTCTTTAAAGAAATGCTGAAATACCTTCACAGCTAAAGAAATCATACATTTTCTGGATAAAAACCATCTACATTAACCAGCACTAATCAGTCCATATTGTCCACATTTGACATGACGACACTTTGTGTTTAAAAATGTATCAGCAGTCTCAGGTACACTTATAAGGATATTGGTGACAGTTTTACTGGCTTCTGTTGCTGGAGGTTAAACCTGACAGACTTCATTATGGGTTTTTTTATGTTGATTCACTGATCATCATCTTTGGTTCTGTTATTAGATTCGTCATCAGTATTTTAGTGTGGCTTTCCACATAAATCCCACGAAACGCGTAACAGGACAGAGAAATACATATGAACATAATCTACTGTTTATTTTAACAGGTCAGCAAGTCTAGCCAATTTTCTCATAACTAACAGAGAACCTTCACTTTCAAACAGCAGACGTTACAGGAGGCGGCTCATCCTTCTGCAGAATCCTCTGAACAATCCGCAACATCCTACGCCATCGATCTTAAACGGTCAGATATTTTGTCAAAGTGTCGGCCTCGGCCGTAGAGGAAAGATGAGGCATATTTTATTCAAAGTTTCCACTGTAGATGAAGAAAAAGTTCACGATGGGTTTCCAGGGGATCACTAACAGTGAACTTGTGGAGGTTCTGCTGTACAGAGAGCTAGCAGGTAGCGGTCACACCACATGACTTCAGAACATAAACGACGCATTGGATTCTGGGAAGGGTGAGCCGGCCACTTTAATGTCTGAATTTAACATTTGGCTTTACAAGCGAATCTCCATACGACCGCGGGTGTGTTGCGTGTGTTTAGTAGTTAGGAGTTTTTGGTGCTTTTTAAAACTTTCACAAGCACAAAAATTAGGATTGTTGACAGCAGACGGTTTAAATTGAACTCTCTAATCTGAATTTAGCAGCTCAGGTTTCATATCTTACAGGTAGATTAGAAGTCACGGGCCATTGAAATCTGGTTGCACAACTTTATTATTATTATTATTATGTTTAAACACCAATCCTTACCTCCAAGCATTTTTGTCAACTTCAGCTCCTGTAAATTATTTCAAGTTTTTCCAGACGCTTTGAGGGATTCTGACTTTTGTAAGAAACACAAGAGTTCTCTCTCTCTCTCTCTCGTCCCAGAGCAGTTCCCGCTTCTCATCTCCAGATGTTTAGTGCTCGTCCCTGAGAACGCAGACATGTTACCGAACTACAGAAACGGATTTTCAGCCTGTAGACTCGTAATCTTTCTGCCGTCTCCAGATTATATTATAGAGAATGAAGCGTTAAGTGACCCGACACTTCAATTCAGTGAACAAGGAATTGAATTGATGAAGACTGAGGATTAGTTTAAAACATGCCAAAGTGTGTGTGTGTGTGTGTGTGTAAGTCTACACATCAGGAGAGTTTTGTGTGCTCTTGTATACTCTGAAGTGTCACAGTGTGATTGAAATGTAATGCGTGTGTGTGTGAGAGAGAGAGAGAGAGAGAGTGTGAATATTACACTGTAAATGTTATTGAAAGATGGAATGTCCATCAGAGTCGACAGAGTATCTTTACTGGACTGTTAAAGTTTTAAGGAAAAGCACAAAACTGCTGTTTTTCTTAGATTAAAAGTGATTTATAGCACAGCGTCATGGTGTACGTGTCATCATTTCCTGTTCGCTTTAACCCTGCAGTCGTCCAAATTTGACTTTTAACTGAAGATTACGAAGATTTATGTTCTTTATCGTTAGTTTATAAATGTAAACGTTACAAGCAGGTCGTGATGTATTTTTGTAAATCCGGGTCCTAGGGAGACCACATTTCTCTTTTGCGTGTCGAGCTTAAAAAGTCTGGGCTCTAGGAAGCACTTCCTGCGCTGCACGTTTTCACAAGCTGTAGCGTGAATCCGGACCGAAGACAAGGACGAAGAAATAAGACGGAAACGGAGGATCGTGCTTGTTATTCGGCACGTGAAAAGCAAGGGAGTGTGAAAACAAGTAATCGAAAAGTACGTTACGGGGACCTGACGACGACCGTACGCTCCAAAACGTTTTACTGGCAAATTTCCACGCTGTATATTAGAATTAAAACGTACTTGAATGTACGGATGAGGAAATAAAGTTGATGTTCGTCACACAAAAGACTCGACCACGCCCGCGTGGAAGAACAATGCGAGTTTATTAATAGAAAAACATTGCAGTTGGGCACACAGATGTAATCACATACACACTCTTTCAGAGAGGACGTTTCTTTCAGAGTTTGTCCTGAAACAGTGGAGCGCACCGTTACGACGAATTCGCATCAAACACGATCGCGGGCGGAGCGCAAAGGATACAACATCAACGCTTGCCCCTAGCTTATTTATAGTATTTATATATGTATGTACATCTCTCACATTGAGCACAAACATGCTAAAAAGAAAAAGGAGTGAACTTCCGAGAGTAAAGTTTAAAAAAAAAAAAAAAAAAAAAAAGTCCAGTTTTACGTTTAAAAGAGGATGTGAAGGCGTCTCTGTCCTTAGTGCAATTCCACCAAGCGGTGCTGCTTCTGGAGCTGTTCGTCTCCAAACACAACCACTTGCGGAGATTACTGTTGCGTTGCTATGACGACAAACTGAACCAGCTACTTCCATGATCACCATTTAAATAAGACGTTAGGGGTTTTGAGGATCGGTGATGAGGAGGAAATAACCATGTTTGGTTCAGAGTACATAATTCTGACCTGTAGCGCCTGCGTGTCAGACGTACCACGTCAGATGAGCTGCTTTTGTTTTGTGAAATAAAATATCTTGAAGACAGAATGATCTCTGAGCACCAGCACCGTGTTGGTCAAAATATGGTAGTTATAAAACAGCCATTAAATTGATAAGTGTATCCATCCTTCCCAGCATCTTCGGGCGAGGCGGGGTACACCCTCCCTGGGCAGGTCGCCAGTCCACCACAGGGACGATTCCTAGTATAATTTAATACAATTTAAACACAAACATCGCGTCCTTTTTTTCACCGCCGTTTCATTCCAAGCGAATTAAAAAAAGAAAAGCATCGTTCCGAGCGAATATCGGTGCTGCTGCTTGTCAACACGTCTTCGTTTTCTACTTGAAATGCAGGATGCGTTACGTTAAGCAACATCGGTTTTTTTAAAAAGAACAACAAAAACCACCCTCTGGTCTCTGAACGCAGAAATATCTACACACGCTGTCGCAGAATAACTACACTGCAAACCAAAAACAGAGGATCCGAACGGCTCTAACACAGACAGATCGACACTTCAAGACGTACAAATGAAATAAACACACACTCGCTCATGTACGCACTATAAACACTCACTCACACACACACACACAACCCCAGAATCCTGTCCATTAGCCGAGTCCTCCTGCCATCTCCACTCCCTTGCAGCAGCACAGAAACCAGACTCCGGCTCCGGCTCCAGGTCCGGCTCCCGCCGCAGCTCCGTTGTCGTGGCTCTCGCTGGGACTGGCCCCGCTCTCACTGGTGGTGGCGTTGGTGTTGGTGGGAGAGCTCGGGTCAGCAGCAGCGGCGGCCTCGGCGGCGCTGTTAAACACGCAGGATCTCCAGGCAGTTGTTGTAGCAGATGGCGATCCAGTCGGGCTGAGTGGAGGCCCACTGCACGTTGTTGATCTCGCCCTCGGCGGTGTAGGCCAGGATCGGGTCCTCGATGGCACGCGGCATCTGCTGGATGTCCCAGATCAGAGCCTGGTGATCGTCCGCTACTCAGGTAGGGGAAAAAAAAAAAGAGACAGAGAGAGATGGGGGTGGGGTGGGGTGGGGTGGGGTGGGGTGGGGTGAGAGCGAGAGAGAGAGACCGGGTGAGAGCGAAAGAGAGAGAGACCGGGTGAGAGCGAGAGACAGACAGAGAGCGAGAGACAGAAAGAGACAGGGGGAGAGCAAGAGAGAGAGAAAGAGAGACAAAGAGAGAGAGGGAGAGTGACAAAGAGAGAGAGCAGGACAGAGAGAGAGAGAGAGACAAAAAGAAAGTGAGAGAGACAAAAAGAAAGTGAGAGAGAGAGAGAGACAGAGACAGAGGGAGAGCGAGAGAGAGAGAGAGCGCGCGAGATCGAGTGGGAGGGAGCAAGCGAGAGAGCGTGGGGATGAGGTGAGGATACATACAAAGACACATTAATCCAGTAATATATACTACATTCCTATGAAAGAAAGGAATTCCTTTCTTTCATTTTTTCTGCAATTTATAAAATGTATAAATCTCACTCTCTCACACACACACACACACACACACACAATCCTATGTTATTGGGAGATAAGCAGGATATTTTATATAAAACTTATAAATCAAGAAATACTAACACACACACACTACCATATGTATTTATATAAAAATAATTTTTACAAATTACAGGGAAAACAATTATATTTAAATTGTAATGTATTATTTTATTATATAATGTTATTTGAAATTTTCTGTAATTCGAAAAAATGTCATTTATAAATATTCAACTTTTTGTGAAACTGTGCTTGACAACTTTATTGTTTCGTTTCTCTATTGCTGTTTTTCTGTTTAAAAAGTTCAAATGTACACCGCTAACGTGTTCTACGTGTATTCGTCATAGCGCTTATTCACACGTCATAGATTCCAAAACATAACTGGGAGATTTAATACACTATGTGTGTGTGTGTGTGTGAGTGTGTGTGAGTGTGTGTGAGTGAGAGAGTGTGTTACCTGCAGTACAGATGTGGCAGGACGAGTGAGGCGCCCAGGCAATGCCGTTCACACACGCGCGGTGGTTGTTGAGCCGAGCCACGGGCGTGCATGGCACGCGCACATCCAGAATGACCACCTGAGAACACACACACACACACACACACACACACGGTGTGTTAACACTCTCCACACACACACACACTCCTAGTCTGCCATAAAGTCCATCCCAACCGCGCGCGAGGTTACCTCCATGCCATCCATCGCCATGGTAGCGAGGTAGTTGGGGTCCTGCTTGTTCCAGCAGAGGCGGAGGAGCGGGTGGTGCTGAGGATCCTCGTAGATGATGGTGCTGTGCTCCAGGTGACGGAGGTCAAACATGCGCACCGAGCCGTCTGCTCCGACCGACGCAAACATGTCGCGGCCACCACCTGCGCGGCTGAACGCGATGTCGTACACCTGCACACACACACACACACACACACACGTGTTTTATCCAGCCATCATCTCTACCGCTTTATTCATCTGGGTCACGGGGAAGCTGGAGCCAATCCCAGGTGTTTCAAATATCTAGGCAAATGAACACACCGTAACCTCTGAGGAGTAACGTGCAGCGAGCATCGTCGTGACGATGGAGAAGGTGTCTCACCTCTTTGTCATGGGCGATGAGCTGGGTCTTGACGTGTCCCGACACCTGGTTGACTCGCCCCAGTACCTGGCCTGTCTCCAAGCCCCAGATAGTGCAGGTGGTGTCAATACTAGATGTGCCTAAAGGACCACAATGGTGCTAGATTAGTCAAATAAAGGATTCCACACACCATCTTAGAAATCCTGAATGAGATCTGAACAACATGGGGGCTGAGGAGAGCGTGGAGCATGCCATTAATACACTTTTTAAATATTTGATGAGAACAGTGAGCGAGTGTGTTCCTGTCTCTTTTGGAATATTCACCATAACGGACGTTGACATGAAACTTCCAAGCGTTGCATTTGTTGTTAGCGTAAAAAAGGGAAAACATTCACATAAAATGTATCTCACACCCCTTTCTTTACAGCACGATCATGATGTTGCACTAAAAGTGCAAGCACGTACAATTTCAGAAAATAAAGAAACATAACCTAATTTTATAAATGCACACCATGATCCGTGTACTCAAAAACGAAACGGTGTAATTGTGGACGCTACAGGAATACATTCTGTTTCCCCCCCGAAATATCTCAATGCGTCATGGCAGTGGTTCTCAGCGCATCCCTGATCCGTAAGTGTCTAACCGAGTCTCACCCAGGAGGTTCGGATCCACCTCGTTCCAGTCGAAAGAGGTCAGAGGAGCGCAGAAGTCGGAGTTCTTGTTGTTATTGAGGAGGCACTCGAGACGTGTCTCTGTGTCATTTACCTGACAGAGAGAGAGAGAGAGAGAGAGAGAGAGTGAGAATGAATATACGAGAAAACGAGAAAGAAAGAGAGTGCGAGACAGTGAGAGACAGAGTGCAAGAGAGAGAGAGAGAGAGACAGAGTGCATGAGAGAGAGAGAGAGCGAGACAG